>NKYR01000084.1:0-170955 GCA_003184365.1 Evernia prunastri
CCCCCCCCCCCCCCCCCCCTTCTTCCCCTTCTCGCCCCAAAGCGAACAGTCCCCTGAACTTCGCACGACTGATCTGACCAGTCGGGTTATTGATATACGAGACCCGCCATCCTTCTCGTCTAAGATCCCTACATTGAGTCGAATCAGCAATTCAAGGTCCGGAAATCCAACTTGCATCTCCACGCTGCTACCCGCGTTTCTGCCAGCTTCCGACGCCGGGGTCCAGATACGGAGAGCTGCTCCCATCCCATGTTAGCTGTTAGCAAGCCGCGCTCCTGTTACAACACTTCAGCTGACTGCCATCTTTTCCGTAGGCACGGTCAGCACTAGGCCTTTACGCGCTTTCCTTCCAGCACATCTCCCGAGCCAAACCGCGTTTGAGGTCTCATCGCGCCCGAAGCACCTTCCCCTCTGCAATCTAAGAACCTGCCCCACTGCGGCTGAGTAGCAAACCTGTCTCAGACTTCCCCACTACAACCAAGGATCCATGAAAAACCGCTCTTGAGGGTCCCCAATCTCTCTAGCCACGCTTCCCCGTGACTGTCGTCAGCCTCATGTCCCGCGCAAAAAGGACGGTTTCAAGGTGTGACGGAGCACGAATTGAATATCCTTTTGACACCTCTCCTTTACCGATAAATATACCCAGACATAGCAGCGTCCAGCGAATGTGATGGGCCGGAGTCCATTTTCGGGTGACCCGCAACAGAACGGGGGCCATCGAAACATACCTATATTACCATCTTCTACGAAGCCGGTGGAACCTACCAATGAAGATCCGATGGACATGACGCCCACCGCATCTGCCACAATGGGGCCGCCGGGGCATAGCAGTCCTGAGATGGATACTGGGGGGCCTTTGAGTAACGGCAATCACGGGGAGGCTACACACATGCATAATGGAACCACTGGCAATGGAATGAGTGCTGCCGCAGCAACATCATCTCAACAACCGAAGGTCGTCCAGACGGCTTTTATACATAAATTATACAAGTACATTATCTAATCTTCCACCAATGACCTCGCTGCTAATATGAACATAGTATGCTTGAGGACCCATCCATAGCGAACTTGATTTCTTGGTGTCCTAATAACGAGAGTTTTGTCATGTCACCCTCTGCTGACTTCTCTAAAGTGCTTTCGTGAGTATTGTCTGCTACAAAGGGTCGCTCATAAGCTGACAAGCTCGAGACAATACTTCAAGCATACCAACGTCTCGTCATTTGTGCGGCAGCTCAATATGTATGGCTTTCACAAAGGTATACCATTCCGAGACAACGGAGCCAGCTGGAGCGTGATTGCTAACAGATGCATAGTGAGCGACGTATTCCACACAGGATCGCCCGAATCTACGTTATGGGAATTCAAACATGGCAATGGGAATTTCAAAAGAGGGGACCTTGCAGGTCTACGAGACATAAAGAGGAGAGCATCAAGACATGCCTTGATCCATCGAGATTCCTTCTCTTCGCCGCACAAGCCAAGTGTTTCTCAGCCTGGCACGCCTGCTGAGCCTGTCGTGGACCCGGCGGAGCTTCGATTGCAAGGTTTCGAACACAGCTTATTCGATCTACATGCACGGCTTTCGCGAACCGAGGAGAGCAATACAGCTCTCAGCGCCAAATGTCACGTTTTGAATGAAAGCCTAGTGAAGTGTCATCAGGTCAGTAGGCCATCCAAGGAAGATAATTATTATACTGAACTTTGGCAGTGGAGCCTTGAGCTGTGTCACCTTATTGGCTCTACTATTCCAGATACAGAAAACCCTATACGGCGTGACGGTAGGTCTCAATGAGTGTTCAAGCTCTCTCCTTCTACTAACGTGTCTCAGCATCTCTTTTAGAGAGGGACATTCTAAGGCAACTTGACATGGTACGCAGCTACGAGGACCCACACGAGGCATTACTCTCGGGCAGACAGCCCTACTTCTCAAACATGGCTCTAAGTGCGGAGCCCTTGTCGCCACGCCAAGTCGCCTCAGATGAGCGTCGTCCCTCACTACATGCAGTTCCTCCTCGTCCACCTGCATTCAAACCCCAAGCTCCTCCGCCACATCCCATGCCTGTACCCATGCCCCAGCGGCGATACGGATCGATTGGAACAGCGAACGCGTTGCCCAATTATGGCCGACCCTTGCAGCCCCAAACACAGATAAACCAGCCTCCATCTCAACATCCTCTCTCCATGGTCTCCGAACCTCCAGGCCCCAACATGGGACGCCGGCATACCTCGGCAGACATTCGGGTACCTGGCTGGCCTGGTCATGGTACAGAATCTCCCCTAGCATCAGGCCAGATATCCACCCATTGGCCTTCATCACCGACGCAAGCACCGATTACCAGCGACCAGCACATACGAGATTCGCTCGCATCCTACGAGCTGGGTGCGCCTCGGAAATCCTTCAGTTCGCATCAAACCACCCCACCAATGACAGGTAGTGATACGACCACCTCGACAATTAGCACGGAAAATCATTGGTCGAACCCCAACCCGTTCGCATCGAATCCAAATCCATTCGCACCAAACCAAAATCCATTCGGCGGGTCAAAGTTTCAGCCCAGACACCAGTTGGACTCGGCACCCCAGACGAGAAGAAGCAGCATGGCGAGTAATGTGCATAGTTTACTGAACCCTGCAGAGACGGCGGAGAGGGACGAAGACGAGGGAGCCGGACCGGATGATCGGAAGAGGAAGAGGATGCAATGATTGTTGATTTCTGTATATATATATATTTATATGATTTGATTGAGCATGCTGTGATGGCGGGAGGTCCTGGATGAAAACGTGGAGGGTTCGCTTCTGGATGATGCATATCCATAATATGTTCGGGGACCAATGGGATATATGACACCGTTTCGAGCGGATTTGATGGTGAGGCATGACGAAAGGGTGTATTTACGCAGCGTGGGAAACCAAAAAAATACTTTACATGATCGAATCTAGCCTAATCTCTGTCGGTGACTTCTCGTCGTAATCGTCGATCATAGCAAGGGTGCTCGAGAGGAGAAATGAGCTCTACCCAGTAAAGGACAACGAGTATGACATATTCCCCTTTCGTTCCTAAGCCCCATCTACCTGAGGCGCCAGCACTCCGCCTCCCACCCTACCCTCTTTCCTCTCCTCATCCCTCCTCATCCCTCCTCATCCCTCCTCATCCCTCCTCATCCCTCCTCATCCCTCCTCATCCCTCCTCATCCCTCCTTATCCCCTCCCCTCCCCTTCCTCTTCCTCTTCCTCGCCCGCTCCGCCAGCACCTCATCCAGATAATTCCCCGCCCTCCTTTTATTCTTCAGCATTATCGGCGCCTTGGACGTTGCCGCTCCTTCTCCTTTCGAACCGTCACCCCCCTCTTCCACATGCACACCCACACCCCCCTCATGCGCATCCACACGCACACGCACATCCACCGCGCCATCCTCGCCCCCCGGCTGCTTTCTGAACCGTGCTCTCGCACCGCCGCCCAGCGACGAGCGCCCGCCTTCCTCATCCTCGTCCTCACTCGCACTGTGACGTCTTTCGTGCTTCGGGGGCAGGGTGCGGGATCGACGGGGGGGTTTGGTTGGGGTTTTTGTGGGCGTGATGCCGGCACCACTAGCACTAGTAGAAGCAGCACCCCTCTTCCCGCCCCCTTTCCTCCCCCCAAGCAACATCCGCCTCAACCGCTCATCCGCTCTCTCCTCCCCCGCCTTCGCCCCCTCTGCCTCCTTCGCGCCGAACCCTAGCAGCTCGAGCATCGGGGCGAAAAGGTCGTCGTCGTCCAGCCGCTCGCCTTCTTCTTCTTCTGTTTGGGTTGAGTTGAGGGTTGGGTTGAGGGTTTGGTTGCGGTCGGTCGGGGCGCGGGGGGGGAGCCAGGATGCGATGATGCGCTGGGATGCGGCGGCGGCGACGGTGTAGCGGGAGGGGATTATTTCGGAGGGGGTGAGGGGGGGCATTCTTTTTTGGTTTGGGCGAGGGGGTACCGGGGGGGAGGGAGGTGAGGTGGTGTTTTCGGTGAGAGTAAGGTTAGGGAGGGAACCCTCGCAATGTGGAGCGGTCTTGGCAGGCTCGGGTCACCTTCCTGTTGCATTAGCGCGTCTTGGCACTCGTACCCGCGTTTAACTTACTGTGGATCTATGAAGGTCCAAACCCGTTCGGAAATCTTATTCGAGAGAAGCACCAACAGTAGGCACCCGGAGTAGGAGGCTTCCAGAGCTACAGGACACCACTATCCAAGGACCAGCAATGTGTCGATGTCATCCTGAGCCTCATATACAGGACATGAAGCGAAGATAGACGTTGAAATGTTCCGCAATCGCAAAGGCTAAGCTCATCAGCCCGGTGCACAGCGTGCGTTCCTTTCTTATTGTCTGGGTTGGAGAATATAGAAGCCTAACAAACAACACGTTGTGAACTTACATTTCAACGGGAAGAAGTTGGTATGCTTACTGGAATCGGCGCCTGGATGTTTCCATTGTTTGTGTCATCTCGACGCCGGTCCCTACAAGTACGCCTTTGACATGACTTTCCGCCCATTTGCCGCTCATGATCACATCGATACGTTCTCTTGCCGGAAGGAGACAGGTTCGACCGAATCAGTCAATCGGATCTGCATGTCGTGTCTGGGGACGTATGCCGCTTGCCATACCCGACCAGCCTCGTTATTATTGCCGACGTATGCCCAATGAGCCGGGTTGAAGACTCGTCGGCCGATGATGCGGTTGTCATGCTCGGTGCCGTTGAGAAAGAATGCGCTCGAGGAGAAAACCGGAGCGTTATAAGCCGCGCTAATTTGAGATGCGTCATGACAGCCATCGACGTTAGTGATGAATTGAGCGTCATGGATTGAGGAATTTGCTATTGCCGATGCAAGGCTGGCCATAATACTTGAGGCATCCGGTGCTACCAAAACTGAGAGATTGGTAATCTAAAATCCAGAACGACAAGTTCAACTCCTGAAAGGGCTCTGAGCTCTGATGCCCCGTGATGCAATGATTCTTGCTGCCTCAGAGGACCGAGCGGGGCCTTGGAAGAGAGCTTACGGGTGAGGTTGGCAATAATGTTGCCCAGCAACAAGAAGGTCACTCTGCGGCCTGCAAGTCGACGATATCGGGCCAACCAAGGAATCACATCGTCGTAGGAACCCAGCAAGCCATGGCATTTGACAGACCATGACTTCTGCAACAATGGGGAGAGGGATTGCAGACTCCGACTGATTTCACTGGCTGTTACATCCAAAGCCAAGTAGTCTACGTGCCTTCTACCTTTGGCTCCACAATCGTATCAGGCCGATACGCAAGAAGAAAGAGCAAGCCTCACGCACGTACCCGCTACCGAGATCCATCAAGATACCATCATTGCTAATGCTTCAGACTATCTCGTCCACCCGCGATTGGAGAATGCCGCACCCTGCTTTAGTACCACATTATTACTGAAGTTTGGTACTCTAACCTTTTCGAATAGTTGAACGCCATTCTCGTCCCATAGCAGAAGGGAAAGAAGCCACTTAGAGAGGGTTCAATAATCGGTTTTTGAGTGAAACTATGCCTCTAATTGAATTATGATGTGGTCACAAATTAATTGATCATTCATCAGCGACCAACGATGCCCCGTGCGCGAGGCCGTCCGAGGGTCGCTAAGCCAAGAGCCCCCGAAACGGCGTCAAACGTGCTACTCCCTTACACTACAACATATGTGGGCCCTGCCTTACTTCCCGGCCCCGAACAGTGGGTTCCCCAACCCGGGGCGAAGCGGGGTACCCCTCACAACCTCGCCCCGTTGCGCCCAGTGATTTGAGTTCCGGAGAATTTGAAATACGCTAGAAGAATATGCTTTGCCCCACTCCGTAGCTAAGATGTTTGTCAAACGCTAACGACATGTTGCTTTACAAACACAGCATGTACATCAAACGGCTCTCAATCTACAGTACAAACGAAGTAGTAGTATACCAAGGTTCGCGATAAGGTTTCGACGCTTTAGCAGGCAATTAAAAGTCGTAGCGTACTGTTGTGGCGATTGTGATGAGCGAAGAGAGGACAGCAGTCAGCACTTCGTTCCTGAGATTCGCTCCTTTCGAAAGCCGGCGAACGATCTCTAAAGGAGACAATCTCTCAACATTCATGGGCAGAATATATTGTTACGTATCTTCGAAGTCTTACAGAACAGACTTTGGTAAAAGGTCTAGGATGTACCCCCTGTTGTTGTCCATTTCGGCGAAAACCTGATCATATTCAACATTACTACCCAACTATCGATGCTGGCAGTCTAGCAGCGTGCCAGACCGGGCAATAGAGGTGTGATCACCTTCGTAACCGAAGGAGGTGCTGGTTATCCTTGCGCTTGACTCAATCTTTCTCAGGAGCCATTCAACGGAGAACAACCGGGGTGACTATCTCGTCAGCACCATCGGTATCGTGAAGTCCGCGTCTTCCTAGTATCTCATTCAGAATGATACCAGCGAAAATGTTCCTGACAAGTTAGCAAAGATACGAAATGAGATACTTGGAAGGTAACGACTGTAATGTTTTCGGGAAGCGTGATTCCGAATTTCCGAGTTTCCGAGCCCCGCCTAGAGTATTAGTTCTCACCCGGTACAAGCTACAAACTACAATTACTCATCATGTGGGGTTCTTTCGAATCCTGCTGTCCTCATCTTTCGCGTCAAACATAAGGCTTTACACCTCACAAAGGACACATAGCATTGTCCCAATCTTGCAAAATGACAAGCGATTTCTTCAAAGGACGTAGTGAAATTGAAGCGTTGAAGATGACAGGGTAACTCTTCCTCCTAACGATCAACAGACACAATAGAAAGCCTGACACGTATGTCAGCCTTACAAAGCTTGCCCAGAAATTGCTTGCCGAAGGCCCTCACAAGCTCGAAAAGACGAACCGCCGTGTCCGTGGCTTGTTCGACAAACTCTACGTCTTCGACACCCTAGAAGCCAGCCATGTTTGGGAACATTCATACTACCCGCATTTCTATATTCCCAGCAAGGCCGTCAAGCAAGGCTTGTTGACCAAGAATGAGTCCGTAGACAAGGAAGACTCTGCATTTCTAGCGACATTGAAGGGCGCCGACAGAACGACAGATCGGGTCATCAGCTTTGAAAAGGGTCCTCTGGCTGGGCTTGTGAGGTTCGAATTCGAGGCTCTGGATCAATGGTTCGAGGAGGACATGCCCATCTATAAACATCCAAAGGACCCGTACAAGAGGATCGACATATTGCCGTCGACCAGGACGGTCACGGCGAAGGTAGACGGAGTGACCATTGCGGAGAGTAGCAGCAACATGTTTCTGCACGAAACCATGCTACGAACGAGGCACTACATGCCCAAAACTGCCGTAAGTGTCGCTCATTAATTATGGCTTGAAAGCCTCTTTTCTCATCGGCACAGGCACGATGGGAATACCTCACCGAGAGCGAAACCACTTCTGTATGCCCTTACAAAGGCATGGCCAACTGTGAGTGCTCTGATCTTCACGTCCTATTGAGAATGGTGCTGACATCCGATGAAGACTACAATGTTGTGGTCAATGGGAACGAGCACAAGGATCTAGTCTGGTGGTACAAAACACCTACGGCAGAGTCAGCTCCAATCGCGGGGCACATGTGTTTCTACAACGAGAAGGTTGACATATACGTTGATGGCGTAAAAGAGGAAAAGTAGTTGATACAGATACTAATGAGAATATGACGTGGATTCTTCCTTTGTTTAGCTTAGCTCTCTCTTCAAGTTCTCAGCCAGCCTCGGTTGTTGTTGCGCACTGTTGGCTGATGCCGTTTTTCCTTCGATGAAAGGATGACCCATTGCCACACCGAGTTTGAATAGCCCTACCCGGAAGGTCGTCCAGACAATCCACCTAGAGCTGTTCCGGAAATTCGACGGGTCAAAGCCCGACTTGGTGCTTACTGCCCATAACCGACCCAACAGAGAACCTCAAAGATCGATCTATGCGCTTTCAACAAACCGTTGCAGGGTCTCTCGCTCCCGGGGGGTTGGCTAGTTAGGGCCACCGCTAGCGCTGTGCGGGAATTTTGGGGCAGACCTCTGTCGACAACCAAATCTATTGTTGTAATTTTGGCTATGAAGGATTGATTGTTTTTCTATGGAGGGGTGTAAAGGGTACTTATATGTTCGAGAAACATGCTAATTCGTCACATGAGGGGTAGTTCATTACCGGAGTGCTGCATCGTTTCCAACATCTATCGATTCCCATTGCTTTGCACATCCTGGGAGTATCAAATCTCGTTATGCTCTATCTCTCATCTCATGCTGGGATGTCCGCTATAGGATATAGCATTTCATAATGACGTAGTGGGGCATTTGCAGCCTAAACTTCAAGATAGACATAAGATCCTGCATACTTTAACCACCGTGGTACCCACCTCGAAAAAGGAGTGAGTTCTCAAAGCCTGACTTTTGATCAAACTAGGCGATGATGGTAGCTCAGTCAGAGCTACACTTTACAAATCGATCAAACTAGTAATTACCAAGTTTAGGACGCAAACCATTATCACCGGGAACGATGAGCCACCTGATACACTGCGTGCACCGGAATGAGATTTACTCTGTGGCGGAGAGCTGCTGATTATCGTCGCGGACGTTATTGCCGTAGACGTTACAGTACTGCTTTCCTCGCTGGACGTCTGTACCGGATATAGTAGGGATGCAATTGTTTGCGTTTGACTCATTGGCTGACTTGTTGACGAAGAATTCACCACTTGCGCCATTGTCGACGTTAAGATTGCAGTAATGGAAGATGATAAAGACGACACGTGTATTGAACCTGGGTCGTTGAGAGGCCTGAAGCCAGCCTGATAAAATTGGTATACATGGTCACTGCTTCAATGTCAGTCCGGAATCATTCACTGCCGTCGTCTACGAATGAAGAGTCGAGTGTTCGAAATCAACGTACCCATTCCACCAACCTGTGTTGGCCTGATTTCGGACACATCGGTCGATGATACTCTGCGTTGAATTCCAGCATTCTTGTTGCTCTACGCCAACCGGAGCAAATGTGCTAGCTAACCAAGCCTCCAAAGTGTTGGTTACCCCAATGGAGATCTCGCATCGGCCGTCCTGCGCAACAATGGCAACATCGCTTGGGGGCACTCCTTGGGGAACTGAGCAAGTACCGTTGCAGACCATCTGTCTCACGCGGTACAGAAGGCTGTTGGGGGAGACCTGACCATCTGTTAAAGATAGGTTCTGCGGAACAAGGCCCAGATCTGGCTGGGGTCGGCAAGATGGCTGTGATATAGGTACTGCGATCTGAACAGGTGGAATCGCTATGCTGGTAGTTGGTACTGGTGTCGCCGGATTTGGTGTCACGCTTATGAGGACCGTTGAAAAGGCTCTCCTCTCTAGCAAGTCAATATGAGCATTCGAGGCTACTCCACACCATGCACGAAGCGCAATCAACATCATGCATACTAAGAGTGTTTGCATTTCAAGAATTGACCATGCGCTGAAGACAATGAGATGTAGCACGCGTGAAGAGAGAGTCGAGAAGCAGATCTTGGACATAAGAAATTATGGCAGAAGGATCAGTGCTTTTAAGTCTCGACTGATTGAATGGCAGGGCGTTTTGAGGGGCATTGCATGCTGGATCTGAGTACAAGGCACAAGGCTTCAGCCTGAGATGGTAATACCTAGGTCATAGGGCGCATCACACGGCTCGATCATGCAGGCTTCAGCTCTCTTTAGTGGCGTCTCATTTTACATCACTAATAACCCCGCTTTGTATCTGTGATGAAAATTATTTGCTACCATGATGGTGGATAAGCGAGCACTTGCATGGTGGTGGCACCAAAGAAAAAATGCGATTGGTGATCTGCGGTACCTGATATCTTGACACTGTCAATCTAAAGAAAAGAAGACGTTTCCATGTCCCACGTTGCAGCTTGCAGGATTTTAGCTAGGTCTAGACTTCGACCGTTTTCAGCTCAAACCCTGCTCCATGACTTGGTGGGCTTGTAGGACGGTGATCGTTTCCACTTGCCGACAACGGTCGCTCGCACAAGCGGTTCACCTGCGTCTTCAGCACGGACATCTACCACAGATTCCGCTTCAAGCACGAAAAATGGAGTCGGAATCTTGCCGAAGAAGCCGTAGTGAGTGGTGAATATAATTCTTAATGGCGAGTGAGCCGTGGTGCTCAATTGTCCGCGCTCAATTTCCAGGCACCTACAATCTAGCTGCTTCGTTGATTACGATCAGGTAGACACAGCCCATCGAGTTTGTATTGAGCTTTATTAATTGCCAGTCCGCAATCTTTTTGTTGTACACTCGGGCTCAGTGGTCTTTTGTTCTCTGTAGCCGATGCGATCAGCCATTTCACGGCGGCAAGACTCGCCTTCCGATCTTATCAGACGTTACTATCATGGCTGTAAGCTGCCTCCAACTCCATCTCATGGTCTAATTAACCCTAAGCAGCATTTGTGCTTGGGAATCATCTATACATAGATGGTGGTGAGCAGACCGTCACTGGAGCCTCGACAGATGGTACCGTCAGCCAAGCAATGCGTATGCCATCCTACACCTTGATTCTGAAGCGGTTGATGCATGCTAATTCTGGGAATAATTCAGTAGAGAATACCCTCGCGATAGACCTGTCCACGTCTTTCTCCACAATCACAAAAAATAGCAGCATGAAGCTACTAGAAATTAGCAAGGAGCAATACCCGAATCTCAACTCCCCACTTTTTTGGAATGATGAAATCCGACAAAACGTGTACGCATATGGCGGATGGCTTAGCTCCTTGAACAATGATCCTTACGGTTCCAATAATGTCCCTCCAGAGACGCTGTGGGCCTTTGTAACGAATGGTACTTACGGCACGTGGCAAAATTTCAATCAGTCTTCCGACCCAGTTTTTAGGAACCTGACTCGTCCGACCTTTGGCTCTGCTGCTTCGGGGGCTGTCGGTGGCTTTGGTGTGGGTGGGTACGAATCTTTCCAGAGTAGCCCGAGGACTGAGAACCTTGCCAGTCTTGTTCCAAGTCCCGGTTTACAATTCTACAATTATACAGCACAGTCGTGGTACAACAACTCCGGCGAAGGCTACTCTCCCGACGGGACTTCGGTGTACGCAGGGACAATTTATTTGCCAACATGGGGTGCTGCTGGCCTGGTGGCAATCTTTGGTGGTCAAACAACAACCAACCGTACCGGTTTCACAGATGGTGACAGCTACCTGTCGATGTCCAACATAAGCCTGTTCGACGTATCGTCTCAGTCTTGGTACTACCAACAATCTACTGGTGATACACCAAGCCAGCGAGATAGGTTCTGTGTCGTTGGGGCGAGTGGAGGCGATAAGACAACGTTCGGTGAGCCAAGTCGCACAGCTAATTTGACTACAACTACAACCGAGGCTGAGGCATTTCTCTAGAGATATTCCTATATTCTGGGCAGGCCGGGGCGGGCGTGTTCGATGGAAATCTGACTTCAATGGCCAGTAATGCGAAACGCGACGAGGTCTATATCCTATCGCTGCCCGCGTTCGTTTGGTTCAAAGCGAACTACACCTCTGTAGATCCACGCATCTACCATACATGCCACATTGCTGGTAACCAAATGCTGAGTATAGGCGGCTTGAACCCGAGCTTTGACAGCTTTGCAACCGCCCAGAATGACACGGACCTCTTCTGGGAGGGTATCAAAGTCTTTGACCTGACTGCTCTGGAGTGGACGAACTACTACAACGCCAACTCACCAGCCTATACCCCTTCGAAGCCGATCTCAGACTACTACGGAGGAGAGTCGCAGTATCCAACATGGAGTCTCCCAGCAGTTGAAAATCTTTTCGTCGGTCGCACACCAAGCGAACCCAGTCCCTCCCCAACCACACATGGGAAAGGAATTACGCCTCATCAAAAAGAACTAGTTGGGGGCACGGTGGGAGGTGTAGGTGGGCTTCTAGTGTCCATCGCCTGCGTCGTCCTCTTTCTGGTCCGAAAGAAACGGAAGAAGCATCGGGAAGAGCGAGAAGCAACTGGACGTCTGCCGGGCGAACACGAAAGTGGTCAAAGGCAAGTCCCAGGGGGGCTGTATGAAGCAGAGTGCATGGGCCAACCAGCCGAGGCAGGTCCAGGCGAGCCAGGAATCAACGAATTAGACAATGGCAAACCGATTCCCCAAGAGATGCCTACAGTACCGCTAAGCCATTTGTTCGAACTCGGGGATTCTAGAAGGAATGATCATCATGACCATACCTCAATCCCAGTCGAGCTCGGATGACATGTGAACGGCGCTGTCTTCGGTTCCACATATGACTCAGTCAAGCGTGGGAGCTCTGGTAGGCAATCCGATCCTTGCTTACCGGACGATCCTGCTAAGCTTGAAGTTCTTATGAAGTGATGCTTGCTTTGCATCAACTACAATTGCGTACCGAACTCGAAGCTACAACAATAACGTACCAACCGTCTAACCCCGAGAACCACGATTGTGTCCGTGGCCAGAAATCAATATCTGGCGGCTTGACACATCTCTGGAACACCTCCCACGAACGCACTCTAAACCTTCAGGTCGAAGTATGGAACCTACGGATCGCTTTGAAAAGTCAATAATCGCCTTGCTTGTCGCTTGAGAAGAAGCACTGGTTTCGACTAAAGGGTTGACCAAAAAGATGACCCAACTCCCGATTTCAACGCCAAAACATACGATTGAGACCCGGGCGAAAAGATTTCTGTGCAACTTCCTGTATATATGGTAGCTGAAGGATCCCGTATGCTCTATCGTCAGGGGCGCACAGCCTCTTTGGCAGAGAAACAAAAAAAGACTCTTTTCGCAACGCAACAGATTGGAAACACAATCATTTGGCACACATAAAAAATTTCAGCTAATTCCGGCGCTGGGGCACTACCTATTTGTAGACTATCCAAGAAGACCCATTCTGCTCGCTACTGGAGAGAAAAGATAACGATATATAACATCATGACCAGGCTGTTAATTACCATTATTTTTGCAAGATAAAACAAGGCTACACACTTTGGACGACATTGAGGCAGATCAGAAGGAAGCAATTACTTCGTAAACAATTGACTTAGATCTCCAAGGCTCCCCTACAATACCTGTACCTTGGCCTTGCGGGTAAGCCGTTGCCAAGCCCTTAGAGTCGCCTTACTTTACTGTTGTAGATGACTCTCCGGCCAACAACTTACCGCCGCCGTTGGCGCATTCATGCGGCATCCTTGTCTTCTCATTTAAGAGTGCTCAAAGTACCGTTATGCCTTGGTTTCATTATGTGTGACAATGAAACCTCATAGCTCTCGGTCACCAAACGCTTAGATATCAGAAGAACTTGGTGCTCAAACACCGACCAGCCAACCCCCAAGGCAATATATTTACAAGCACCTCGAAGCCTGACAGAAGTCTCTATATTGATTCGACCTACAGCCTATGACTAACTTTTTAGGCCGGCGGTGGCTGAGAGGATCACATTGATCACCCAGCGCTCTTGTGCAAATTTCCACGCCTGAACACCGCTACCCAGTCAGAGGACTAAGTCATCAGACATTTCGCTTTATGGATGTCATATCACACCTTCTATTTATGGCGTAGACCTTATCTTCACAGATCTTTGACGGATGACAATCCAGTGATACTGACGTCTAAAGGTACGACCTTGGAAATCACGTCGGATTTCCAGTACACAAACATTCGATTCCTTTACACCTCCACAACATGTCCTCGAAAGCCTCAGCGTACAAGTACGAAGCATTGAGGCCAGCGTCTCAAGCCGACGGAGAATTTCGACTTCTCACTCTGTTACCAGGTCCCAGGGGTTCGCAGATCTGTTGTACACTTCAGCATGCCTCTTTTCAGCACAACGCCAAATACGAAGCGCTTTCGTACACGTGGGGTAATCTGAAATTAGCCAATGATCTGAAGGGCTGCCTAAGCCCACTGAAGGGAGATCCAGCAAGCACTCATTCCATCCATCTGAACGGATGTGCAGCGACCATTACCTATAACCTCGAAGGCGCGTTGCAGCAGCTTCGTAGTGACTCCGCAAAGCGTGTCCTCTGGGTCGATGCTCTCTGTATCAATCAAGCTGATCTACTGGAGAAAAGTGAACAAGTCAAAGCCATGGCCAAAATATACCACGGAGCCTCTCGGGTTGTGACCTGGCTGGGGGAGCAGGATGAATTTGTCGACCTGGCCTTTGACACTTTGGAACAATTCTGTTGGGCGACGAAGGTTGTTGTGCTAGAATACTGTGCTCAAGTGCGTGGACTCCCAGCCAGTGAGATTTCAGATGACATCATGACCTCTGTGATCGAGTCGGAGGTCCTAAGCGGCAATGAGCACAGTCCATTTCATGAAACGCGCAATATTCATGACAAGGTGATCCGGGAGATGTCCATGATTTCTGACGTCTCTGCCGAGGTAGGCTACGTGAGAGAAACGGCAGCCACAAGATGGAGTACAGACGGTTCACTCGCGACAGCGATCATTACGAATAATTCTAGTGTTGGCAATCTACCGGATATAAAGAAGAGACTAGACTCAGTTCGAGAAGTCTTCAGACAACGAACTTATTGGTACAGGCTGTGGATAGTACAAGAGCTATTGTGGGCGCCTGAGGTGATCGTTCTTTGCGGCCAGCGACAAGTCAACATGGTGATGATGAGCCTTCCAATCTTCCTCATGAGTGTTGTCATCAACAAATCCCACCCGTTGAATGCTTTCTTCCGTAGCGTCGATCGCGAATTCTTAGTGGAATTTGACACAGTTCTCTCAAAACCCATTGGTTTTTGCCTCTCCGCCGGTTCGGGGAGCCTGTCGTCCTTGATCCAGGAATATGCCGAAAATCTCTGCTCTGAGCCTAGAGATCGCATCTATGCCTTACTTACCCTCTCTATCCCGTCAATTGAGATAGACCCTGATTACTTGAAGTCAGTAGCGGAGGTATATGTGGAAACTACTCACGCGATCATCAATCGAGACCAGAACCTGAATATCTTGTGCGCAGCAGTCATAATGAGTATTTCAAGAGTCAATAATTGCTTGCCGTATATCGATCTCCCCAGCTGGGTCCCCTACTTCGAAAGCGTCCTGGATTCATGCAACTTGAACCAATATGGCGGACCTCTCAACCAATACCACTGCTCAGGAGGACCCCTCCCGGCCAGTTGGAATAAGCAGCAACCATTTGACACCAATCGAGTTCTCAAATTAAACGGGTACTTCTATGGCAGGATACGTTCCGCAAGCTCCAGGGTACAGATTGTTGAAGCTGTAGCAAGCCGAATCCAAGACGTAGATCTATTCAACGAATGTGTTGACCTCGCAGAGCAAGTTAGCGAACAATCACCCCCAAAAATCGAGACCTGGCAAGCGCTCTTCATGGATCTCTACCAATCCCCCAACCATTCTCGAAAAACCCGGATCTCCACCTCGGAAGAAACCCGGCAGGCTTTCGAGGCCGACCTTCACCTCGCTCAAAGTCCTTCTACTCCATCGCCGGCCAAATTCATGAGAATCCTCTGCGCCTGCTTAGACGCCAAGGCCATCTGTACAACCACAAACGGCAACATCGCTCTTGTCTTGGGAGATGTGAATCCCGGTGATCTCGTCTTCGTTGCCAAAGGCGCGACGAATCCGTTCATCCTTCGGCCTGCGAAAGGCGGTGAGGCGCTGGAGAGGCAGAAGAAGACGCACAGTGTGTCTACATTCTATCAATTCGTGGGCGGCGCTTACGTGCATGGGATCATGGACGGTGAGGTGTTGGCAATGGGTGAGGAGGCAAGGGTTGTGAGGAAAAGCCTGTTCCAGAAGGCGCTGGCGATGGTTGATGGTAGCGTCGTGCGTGAAAGTTCGGTCTTTTTGATCTGATGGAAATGTTCCCATTGGAGGGAATCTCTGCGACGACGGGGCTTCGATGTTTTGAATATTCCGTGCAATTCGGGAAAGAACGACTCAAGGCAATCACGCACACCATCATCAAGTACGATGAACGCAGTGCCAATGGGCCTATTAAGACACCGCGGCTCTCACAATCGGTCATCGAAGCCAGCGTCTACAACATAGAACCAGAAGGACACACACAAAGATAATGACACATACAAGATCCCCCGAAGAGCAAAGGAAACTTATGGATTATAGACCTCCTGCTGGCAAAGTGAGAGAAATTGATGACGGACTAACCCAGCTCAGTCCTTGCCAAAGCTAAATTTTACGTTTGAACTTTGCGCTGGGTTGGGCTAGCCAAGTAGAAGGTACCTTTTCTAAGGCACGTTGCCCGACCCTAGGTGATTTCGAGTTTATACACCTCATCGGACACGACCTGCTCGATTGATCGACACGACGAAGACACGGACGTCATTTTACGAGTATGAATAGCCTCATTATTCCGGAGGCGCTCTGATTGGGTGGGTTGGGAGATGGATTATGTAACTCTCAGAAGACTATTCTCTAGCGTAATTAATAAATTTAGCCAGGCGGGTTAAAGCCTCAACGGCTTACGACGCTGACCACTGCGCTTACATCCACAATGATATTATTAAAACAATCCACTCTAGATCAATCAATACAGACCTTTCACCAATGCCAGAATGAAATGACACTCTCCAAATGAGGCGAAGAACGCGGAAAGGTTTCATAAACGTCATCTTCTTCTGTAGCGCGCTGCTTTTCATCATGTACCTAAATCACCATGAACCGAACAACAAGACCTTCGCATGGACCACGATCCGCTACAAAACCACCTCCACCACGCTGCCCAAGACCCGCGGTATCTGTCCCGGCCTGCCCCTCAGCTCGAAGCCGGCCCTGGTCGTATCGCGCGTCGCAGCCGACGGCGACCCCGCCTGGCTCGACGCGCTCGCCGACTCGTACCACGTATGCATCTACACGACTGACGCGCCCATCGACCCGGCCTCGACGGAGCTGCAGGTCCCCGCGAACCGCGGCCACGAGGCGATGGCGTACCTGACGTTCCTGATCGACAACTACGCCGCCATCCCCCCGGCCGGCGCGGTGTTCGTGCACGCTGCCCGCTGGGCCTGGCACAACGACGCGCCCGACTACGACAACGCGGCCCTGCTCGCCGCGCTCAATGTGTCCAGCGCGCTCGTGCCGTCCGGGTATCACAATCTGCGGTGCGACTGGAGCGCCAGCATGTGCTCCCCCTCTTCGGCGCCGCCGCAAGGTAGTCTGGAGACGGGGTTGAGCGCTGTGCTGGAGCCGTGGAATGCTCGCGCGGTATCCGACGCGGCGCTACCGTTTGCTCTCGCGGCTCTTTTCGGCGGCGATGAGTATCCTTCGTCTGAAGGGGGAGGGAGGCTGCTTTTGGGTCGCACCGACGCTGTTCGCTCGCAGTGTTGCGCGCAGTTTGTCGTGGGCCGCGATCGCGTGTGGCAGCATTCTCGCGACGAGTATGTTGCCTTGCGACAATGGCTGCTTGACGGGAGCAGCGACAGCGACGTCAAGGATCGCTCGCGTAGTGAGAACGTTGCACCGCGCGACGACCGTGTTGCAGGCCGGATTTTGTCGTACCTCTGGCACATTCTGTTTATGCAGCATGGTGAATCTAGCGCCCAGAAGTCGATATATGATGCAGACGGTGGTATCGACCTTGAGCGGCTCAATACACTAGCATGCCCGCCCGCCGAGGATTGCTACTGCCGCTTGTATGGGCGTTGCAATCTCCAAGGCTGTGAAAGTCCCGGTCACTGCGATAAGCAGTACCTCTTGCCGCCTGGTTTTCGACTTCCCAGCGATTGGACAGCCACGCATTCGTGAATCGCATATCGTGGAGTCTTGGTTCCTTCATTTTGGGCCGTCCGCAGGACTTCGGCATGTTTTTGCCTAACATTTAGTGGAACTTCTCGACAAGATAGTGATAGATCATATCCCCATCCCTAACCACAGCCCCCGAGTAATGCAACAATTGACTAAGTATGAGGTTCCGAATCGTTCTTAAGCCCACTAGGACTATCATCCTTCTTAGGTGTGTCTTCTGTCCTAAAGATCAAAAAAAAAAAAAAAAAAGAGTCGAAGTGATAGGACTTCAGTAGCAGCAGTCATGGGTCATTGAGTCTCCTTCGGTTGAAGTTTCGATGATCAATCATTTGGGAGACATCCGAACATACACAGTGTCTTTCATTCTTCAAGCGCTTTTCTCTTCAACCACGTTTTAGCGAATACCTTCCTAGTCACTACAGATATCAAAAAATATCCGTCCCTTGTTCATCAGTAATCTGACTGTACCAAACACATGCGATCGATTATCTACAAAGCCTCTGCTCCGCTTTGATCTTACCGCAGTCAATACTGATGGCCCAAAATCAGGAGGTGCCATGAACGAAGCCCAGTCGAATACCCGTCAAAATCGCTGGCGCAAGATGATTACGAGGATATAGAAGAGCCGGAGAAAACCAATCAAGGAGCCTATCTGATGTCACTACGGATGCAGTGATCATCTAGATAGGGTATTACTGCGAGAAGGCCTCGTTGAGCATTTCCTAGAACATGAGATCCCCCAACCGCCAGTACAGAACCTGTTTATGAGATCTTGTTTCAACTCAAGCCTACGGCCGCAAGGATATAACTACTGATCAACATATTTCAAAATTAAAATGAACAAACAACTACTAAGACTGCTAATTACAAAGCTGCACCCTCTCCCTCTAGATGGACCAAGCAGTCTCCGTACTCAGCAAACACACACCAAAGCATCTATAATACAATCACTACCCCTTGTCTGACTCGATTCATCCTGGCCAGAACGGCAGCGACGAGAAGGAATGCCTCAATTATGCCCTATGATTCAAAGCCACGGATAGGAGATTCAGCAAGTCGATCTAAACTTTTATACATCGCCGTCTCTATTTCACGGGAACACTGTAAGGCGGGTTGTAAAGCAACACACATAGAGCACGGGCTGACACGAAGTTGGCCGCTGTCGTAGATCTGTTCTTGTTTCGCTCTGATACGTTCCAGGGGAAATGTCGGAAATGTCATGTGGATCATTCATCACCGCGAGACTGCCGAGGCTACTCAGGTCTCGGTGCTGGGGTCGCACGGCGGAATACAAGCAGCAATGCTGTCTCAAAACGATGTATTTCGGATTGCTGTAATATTCTAGCATCCACCGCCTCTTTGTTTGGATCTCGATGTGGACTCTCAGTCTTTACTTCGTCATTTTCATTATTTTGTGAAGTAATGCTAGAGACTGATCATAGTAGTTGGGCATTTCGGTGACGCTGGTGATGGGACGTCGAGGACGGAATCCCTCTTGGCGTTGACCTTCTTTCGTCTTTTCAGGCCGGATAGCGCCGGTGTGAAGACCGCCCAATGATATGTACACATATCGTGCATTCCATCCAAGTAATAAGATAATTAAGCCCCGAAACTCCAGTGCTCAACGACCCTGAAACAAGTACATGTCTCGCCGCTCTCACTCATAAAAGCCATTTCTTCGTTAGCATCGTCTCCCAAATAACATCCACATTTTCAGACTTGTCCTCCCTCCCCATCCTCCTCAAGCACTCGAAGAACCGCGTCTTCACGCTCCCTGCAGCCCGCTCCATCTCCCTCATCTTGATGCGCGCATCCTCGAACCGCTGGTCGCGCAGTACAGCGTATGGTCCCTGGGCCGGTGCCCTCTTCCTAACAGCTTTTTCTTTGTCGGCTTCGGCGACGAGCGCCGACGAAGTCTGCTCGTCTAGCGCTTCTAGGCTCTCGAGACAACGGATAAGAGTCTTTACCGGCTCGCGGGGCGTTCTGCCTCCCCAATATTCGAGGGCCCACGATATCAGAATGGCGGCTTCCAAGTACCGCGAAGATTTCGAGTAGGCTTCGCCTAGGGCCAAGCCACTACTGCCGGCAGGGTTGACTTCCCCTAACATAGCAGATAGGTCGAATGGGCCACCGGGCCAGGACTCTCCACTTGCCAAGTGTCCGGACAATACGACGACTATGAAAAGGACAAGCACATCTTCAGCGTCATGTAATGAATAGAGGCTTTGAGAATCCGTAAGATGGGTTGAGAGACGGCAGATAGCATTTTCTACTCCTCGATATTGCAACGAATCATATTTGGATTCCATGTTGACAGAGGATATCAGAATTTTTGTGCATGCCTCGTAGTCCTTACGCTGCCGCATGCATTCGGCAATTGTTTCGACGTACGTGAGTCTCTGTTCGTGAGTTATTGGCTCTTCGTTACCCTCATGTTGATATCTGGCTGCATGTTTCTGTAGCATTTCCTCGGCTTCCTCAAGGCGGCTTCCTTCATACAGATGGGCGAATTTGACTTGCACGAGTCTCTCCACACTGTCTTCAGCAATAGAATGCGTGTAAAGTGGATCCCGGTATTCCCACGCCCAACACTTGGCGCTGACCTGTTCGTCCAAAGCAAAGAACGCTTCCGTAACAGATTGCGGCGCATCAATGTTAGCGGACCATGGATGCTGTAGAGTGAGATACTTGGGCCATAGTAAGCCATTGATTGCCGCCACAAGTAAGCAGCGAACATGGCGAAAATGGGAGTACCATGAGTATTGCAAGTCATCTTCTGACAGCGGATGTAAATTGTCGTGGGTTTCAGCCCATGTTTTGAATTGTTGTGACACGGCATCGTGTTGCCAAAGCTTTTCGAGGCTGACGGCTAATTTATCTTGCAAATCAGAGGATTTGGCTAGATTCGCATCATCCTTAGAATAAGGTCTCAATCTCGGATCGATTTCTGTTACTATAGTTGTCGTTAAATATTTCTCCGTCGCCTTCACCAAGGATCGAAGGCATTGAAGGCCCGCTAGAAGGCAGTCACTATACTTCTGCAAGTCTGACTCGATGTCGTCTTGTCCTATATCATCCAGAATGGACAATATTGCATCGGATTCGTCCCAGGCCGGATACCAATATTCTTGAAGCATGGATAGCAGAGCTTCTGATTGTTCTTGCCACCCACGATGGCGGTCATAACTGCGAGCATTCAAATACCGACTCTTCTGTCGCCTGTACAAGACAGCTGATCCCATTAGAAGAAATGGCTCTATTCCATATTTGTCAGAGGTCAGTGTGATCTGTCTAATTTGGAGGAAGGCATATCCTGCACTAGTTTTGGCCTTGTGAAAGTTCATACTGTTGCGCCATTCGACTATGATGTCGACGTTATGCAAGGCGAGGGCGCTTGAAAGTCCAAAGAGATTGCTATGAATGGCTCTTCCGCTCTCTCCATGACTCAGCCGTACTCGAGTCCACTCGTGAACTAATGGATGTAGCATCAGAAAGCCAGTGCCACGGTAGTCCGTAGTTCTAGTCACCAGCGATAAAGCTACCAGAACGTCAACATACAGCCTGAAATCGAAATTGGGTCTGAGAAAAGCAAAGCTCCCTGAAGAATTCTTGGTCTGTCTTAAGACTCCGTGCTTTGTTTCAAAAGCTGAGGCGAGAAACTCTTCCGAAACACCAGCCGGGTCTAAGAAGCCAAGGACACTGAGAAGGTCTGCCGCTCTCGATGTCTGAGGGTCGTCTATCAGGCTTTTAAACGATATTTCCCATGTTGTCATCACTGTCCTATTGAAATTTTCGTAACCGGAAGAGAACGACAAGAGTTTAAGTCGGTCGGCCTTGTCCTGCAAGAAGCTGAGATAATCGGCGCCGGAAAACGATTTATGCCACCGTAGGAAAGAAGCTGCTTGCGATATTGCTAAAGGAAAGTTTTCCAGTTGCTGGACGATTTCTGCCGCAACTTGCTGACGGTGAACGAATTCGGCCTTGATGTCGTCTCGACTGCAAATTGCCAGGAACATATCCAGCGCCTCGTTATCTTGCAGCGCTTCGACTTTGACTTGACGAGCAAGATTCAATTGCGAGACCAGTCTCGTGTCTCTTGATGTGAATAAGATGTAGCCTGAGCGGTTAGGTGGTAAATACTGTTTGAGATCCAGCTTGATATTGTCTGCATTGTCGAATATCAACAGCCATTTGTCTCTTCTGCTGAGCCAGTTGTGGAATGTGATTACTTGCTCGGCTGGTGAATGCGCCAAGTTCTGCTGCTCTGAAGCCGATCCGGATTCTGTCATTTTCATCGTTATTCTAATTATGTCCTTTTCGATCGTGTCGAGGGTATCAGCGTTGATCCAGAAGACGGATCCTAATCGCTGCTGCACCCACATTGTAGCGTAGGCTCCAGCTATGAATGTCTTTCTACAGATCGAATAAGTCTTATTCTGGATTGTAGGAGCCGAATATTCCCCTGCACCGCCGAGACCTGTCAGGACAACAATTGGCCTTGTGGAAAGTTTGAACATGTGATCCACAGATCCACATTCTGGCCGCCATTTGAAATACGTGCTTTGTTCAAACGGCAACATGATGATATTTTGCTCTTCTAGCATTGGACTGGGCATCCCTGATTGCATTCAGATATTGTAGTCTTACTGAAAGCCCGAACGCACTCACTGCCACTAGGATTGCACTGGACTATGGAATGATGGGCTCCCCTTCTTGCGCTCGCGAAGGCTAATCAAATCAGACCCTGTTTGTTGCACAACCCCCATTCACTCACTTTTGTCAGGAATGCGTGCTGCCTCTTCAACGAATCGTCGTATTTCACGCGAGACTCTCTGGTACCCAGGATCCTTTTCGGTGCTAAACTTCGTCATAGTGATATGGTTGCCATGAATCGAAGCTTTACCCTCTTCAGGATCTCCCAAGATGGCCGAGAATGGTTCTACAACCTACGCAGCCGACTTTTAACTGTCAGTGGAAAGATAGTGGTAGGTGCCACTTACTAGTCCGATTCCTATCATACTTGTGAGGCCTAGTTCCTCCCAGAAAGAAAACACCTTGACTTCATTCCTTTTGAGCATCCGACTAAAGTCTTCAGAAATCCTGTCCAATGTCTCCGAGTTGACCTCCAGATCTCGGACGAGAGATGAGTTGGAATCATGTAGGAGTGTCTTCAATGCTCCAGTAGCGATAGCACCGACAGTCGCTTTACCGGCGCCGCGATGGGGGGTCCCGAGAAAGATGACTCCATGGCAAGCCTTGAATATAGGCTGAAGGTGCTCTATATAGCTTTTTTTCGACTGTTCGAGGGCCTGTATACATCGATATAATAGGTTTAGCTCTCGGCACTGATGAAACTGGACAAATATATCAAAGAAAGGCAATTCTTATCGCGTAATTCAGCTGATGCGTGAAGTGGATGATAGAAGTAGGGTGACGGGTGAAGGGACGGAAGGAGCAGGCTGACGTGCGACATGTGGACTGCGGGGAAGCCTAACATCTTTTACAATTATTCCGCCCAGGCTATGACATACGAAGATAATAGGCCGTGTTCTCTGGTATAGATCAGTCTAGTACTTGAATTGATCGGTCAAACAGGTACCTCAACCTCTGACTCCCGATGCCGTTCGATATCTACAAGGAGGTTTTTTCCGTGTTGGAGGATGGTATTGGTCCCTGCGGGTCTGAAAATATGGGCTACATCGGCGTCGTAACCCCACGTCATGATTCGGCAGGCATTTTTCAAGTCACTCGGCAAGAACTTCTCCGGCCAGCATACAGTCTTTTCTTTCTTCAGTTCTTTCGACTTCCCCTTTGTTTCTCCGCCTGATTTTTCACTCGGAATTCCGAAGAAGTTCCGAAACCTTTTGGAAGCTTGCTTCTTCGCAGGTTCGGGAGGGGCTGCTGCGCGCTCGGGGATTAACGAGGCGGGCTCGGCGGCTACTGCCGTAGGATCAGGGGTTGGTACTGTGGTATTAGGGATTGTTTCCGTGGGGTTGGATGCCGTTGCTGTGGTCCATGTGCTCCGTCGACCACCCGTCAAGCCATGTACAAATATGACACTAATGGAAAGACAGACTATCAGCGATCTGAAAGACTGACTATTTCGCAAACTGATTGGTATATCCATATCATAAGGAGACATCAGAAATTTCTTAAAATTTCATTTAAAAAGAACATGTAGAGAGGAAGGCACGTCAAAAAGATAATGGACCATAAGGCTCACTCAGCAATAATGTCACCAGACCCCTCGAACAGGACCTCTATATCGTACTCCGAGTTGGAAGACATTGCGACGAAAATACCTAGAGCTTCTCACGCAATGTAGCCTCAATCAGCGCATACGATCCTGAGAAGCCCAGAAATCTCGGTAGTAGATTATGCGCGTGAACCTCGTGATGTCTGGAGTAGGAAGCGAAGATTCTGGCAGAGTCCGGGGTCACTTTGAGGCTTATTGCTGCGGACGAGCTCGGCCATTTTTGTGGCTGCCATAGCTGATGACCTCTTCGTGACGTGGCAAAGCAGCCTCGCAGCCTTATGCACCCCTCGGACCGGAAATCCTGCACATGCCAAGCCAAGCTGTTAGACAATGCGATTGGACTCGGGCTCAACCTGAGGTCGGCACCAGGACAGCGCTAATCGAGCGCCCGGATACTTCAAGTTCTCAACGTGGTCAGGCGGGTAGGATAAGTCTTGGCGCGTTAGGGTGTTTCCGCTGATGCAAGCTTTCATACGCCAAGCCCGGAGCTATTAACCTCCAACCTTCAGAGCGCTTTTAACCCCTCTCTCCTGAAATTGCTCAGAAGCACCTGGTCTCTAGGTGCTTGTCAGAATGTTTAAGCTCGCTCGCAGTCGGCCATTAGCTGCTGCTTTGAGAGCTGCCCCAAAGGTTTGCAGTCCTCAGAAGCCTTCACGGTGACAAGAGCTTCAACTAAACAACCATCACTAGGACACGCCTGCGAGGAGCTCAGCTATACAGCAGAAACGATTCCTTTCAATTCACGAATATCTTTCTGCAAACCTCCTAAAGACGTATGGCATTGGTGTGCCGAAAGGGGAAGTTGCTCGCTCAGCGGCCGAGGCCGAGTCGATTGCCAAGAAGATTGGTATGAGCAAGCTACAACAAGAAGTACAATAATTCTGGCTGAGATAAGAACAGGCGGAGATGACATGGTCATAAAGGCACAAGTCCTAGCTGGTGGACGAGGAAAGGGCACATTCGATAATGGGCTCAAGGGTGGTGTGAGAGTCATCTACTCGTACGAGACACTTGCTTCCAAATCCTAAGTGTATGTATGCTCGTGCTGACCTATTACGCCCACAATCTATAGACCAACCGAAGCCAAGATGTTCGCCGACCAAATGATCGGCCACAAGCTCATGACCAAGCAAACTGGCGCTGCAGGCCGCCTCTGCAATGCCGTCTACATATGCGAACGCAAATTCGCCCGCCGAGAATTTTACCTAGCCATCCTCATGGACCGCCAATCACAAGCACCCGTCATAATCGCCTCCTCGCAAGGTGGAATGGACATTGAGACCGTCGCTAAAGAATCCCCAGACGCAATCACCACTACAAACATCAACATACACGAAGGTGTCACGGATGATATTGCCCGCAACATCGCTTCTGATCTTGGATTTTCGGAGCAGTGCATTGAGGATGCTAAGAGCACGATCCAGAAGCTTTACAAGGTGTTCATGGAGAAAGACGCGACGCAGATCGAGATCAATCCACTGAGCGAGACGAGTGATCATCGGGTGCTGGCTATGGATGCGAAGTTGACGTTTGACGATAATGCGGACTTTAGACAGAAAGAAGTCTTCTCGTGGAGAGATAAGACGCAGGAGGATGCGGATGAGGTGAAGGCTGCTGAGTCTGGTCTCAACTTCATCAAATTGGATGGAGATATCGGCTGCTTAGGTACATGTCCCAACATCTACTTCTGCACCCCTACTAAAAGCATTCAGTCAATGGCGCTGGCCTTGCAATGGCTACAATGGACATTATCAAGCTGAACGGCGGCTCCCCAGCCAACTTCCTCGACGTTGGTGGAGGCGCGACGCCTCAAGCGATCAAGCAAGCCTTCGATCTCATCACCAGCGATCCCAAAGTTACAGCCATCTTTGTCAACATTTTTGGCGGAATTGTCAGATGTGATGCCATCGCGCAAGGCCTGATTAGTGTGGTGGAAAGTATGAACCTACGGACGCCGATAGTAGCGAGGTTGCAAGGAACCAACATGGAGCTGGCGGCCAAATTGATCAACGAGAGTGGTTTGAAGATTTTCTCGATTGAGGATCTGCAGTCAGCGGCGGAGAAGAGCGTGCAATTTTCGAAGGTCGTGAAGATGGCGAGAGATATTGATGGTAAGCACCATCCACTGGTAGAATTCGTCCAGGACAGGTCATTTGCTAACCTTGCTCGCTCGTAGTTGGTGTTGAATTCAATCTCGGTCTTTAGTTCCTGCAAGCAAATGTTTCAATGCTCTCTGCCGCCCACAGAGGTTCCGAATGTTATTTTCACATGTTCTACTTATGTCTATACCTACAATATCACCTATCATAAGCTTTCCCTGAAACAGCAGTACTTACTACGGTAGGCTGGGAGATTCGATCGACTATGATGATCTTGCATTGTCTCAGTCCAACCTAATCTTCTTGGGCTTCCTTCGTCGAGTCTGACTGGGTCCGCTCATTGCCAACATCATGCTTGCCCTCTAACAAAGGAGCCCTTGCCTCTCCCCACCGCTTCAGCCCGGCGCACAACCTGGAAATCAGCTCTTTATTCTGCGCCTCCTCCTGAAAACTAACCCTCTCCGTCTTCCACCCCAGCCAAGACTCCGCGCGCGCCCCCTCCTCCGCGTCCAACAGACCCGCACTGACATCGATGAGACCGGGCCTGCTGTCCGAATGCCAAAACACCGTCGCGCCGCACCGGCTGCAGAACTCGCGATAGACCCCTTCGGAGCTGTCGTACCGCTTCAGCGTGCCGGCGCCGAAGTCGAGAGGTCCCCCGTCGAGCTGCGAGATGTTGGCTTTCGGCACGAAGGCCCAGACCTGGACGTCGAAGCCGGACGCGAGGCGGCATTCGTTGCAGGCGCACGTGCCGCCTAGGTACTTCGTGCCGTTTTCGCAAAGCCACCATGCCTCATCGCCAGCTTTTTCCGAACCGCCCCGCTCCGTGGTCCGAGGTCCGACGATGTCGCCTCGCGGCGCAGTGAGACGGGCAGAGGATTCATCCGGGCGGGAGATCTTGAACCGCACGCCCTTGCAATGGCAATAAGCCTGCAGCTCCTTCGCAACCCCCGCGCCCCCTCCCGCGCCCTCCTTCCACCCCCCGCCGACCAACAACCGACTCTCACCCGAAAACCCCTCCCAAACCTCCACCTCCGGCACCCAATCGCTCATGCCCCCGTCCCTCGTATCCGTGACGTAGATGTGCTTCCGCGTACTCACGAGCCCCTCCGCCCGCTCCAGCACGCCCGTGCAGATGTCCCGCTGGCCGAGGCTCGACATTTCGAAATAGACGTTGGCGCCGCAGCCGCCGCAGAAGAAGCGGAAGACGCTCTCGGACGCCTTGTAGAACTCGACCGGGCCGCGGACTTCGAATTCGGCGCCCGGTGGGAGCGCGGCGTAGGAGTTGCAGAGCAGGCCCGATTGGTGGCGGCATGTGGTGCAGTGGCAGAGGGTCAGGGGTAAGGGTAAGTCGCGGTCGTGGGCTTTGAAGGAGCCGGTCACGCGTTGGCAGGCGCAGGAGAAGCGGATGGTGTGGGTTTCTGGGCGTGGGGACATGGTTTGGGGTATGGTGGATGGGGTTTGTGTGTGAGGGGGTTAATGGGGGTATATGGCTGGCTCTACTTGAGTCGCGACAGCGTTGCTATGATTTGATGTTATTGGGTGAAGCTACTGTGGGTAAATCATACAAATATATACCTACTGTTGTTATATACCTGGGCAAAAAGCAAGAAAGAGTGAGATGATTTTGACGTAACCCTAGCCGCTCACGCTAGCCTGACTAGCCTAAGGTAGGTAGGTACCTTAGTAGGTACTGACAACCCACCAATACACACCTACCTTATTACCTTATCACGTTCAAAGAGGTTCAATCTGGGTTTACTCCCAGATTCTGTCGATCTGTTTCTTCATGTATTTATCTATCTATCTACCTAAAGCTATCTAGGAGTACGCCGCACGTCACAGCCCTCGGCTGCGTACATACAATGACCAGATTCGAACAAAAAGACAGCAGTACTGGTAGGGGAGGAAAATAGCAATAGTGACAAACTCACGCCGAACTCGGTCTTTCTAAGCCCGGTTCCTCTTTCATCTTGAGCTCATCCACCTCCGGCTGACAGCAAGGCTGAATATGCTTCGTCGCTTTCAATGATAGTACGAGGGAGAAATTTTATCTCGAGCGACGTCTTTTGCTTCTCGATTTCGACTTCGACTTTGCGGGGTAGATTTCTTGTGCGCGTAAGAAATCACTTGTACTGTTGAGTGGGTGAAAGCTGAGTCCCAGAACAGTTTTTCGGCTGTCGGTGATGGTGCGAGTGTATCCTTGATCGACGTAGGTGACGCTTCCGCCGGGGCTGATTCTGCGGCCTGTCCCTTTGTAGTTCTGAGTCGCATAGGGGAAGTCTAGCGTGGGGTATTCGTAAAGAGTGGAATTTGATTTGTAGTGCTTTTCCTTATTCTTGTGTACTTTGGGATATCGTTTGCCTTTTGGGAGGGGGATAGGTGCTGGCGCATTGTTTATATGGCGCTCCACGCTGGAGCGTCGCCGGTCATGATAGCCCTCCGAACTATCGAGTCGATGGATACGATACGCCTGTATGTCAAGGGTCAGTGTGAACCGCAATAGACTTTCCAGGTGCAGCCTTTACCACTGGGTTTTCGTCGTCACTCTCTCCACAGAGATCTCTGAAGCACATAGATTGAAGCGTCAATCTATCCTAGAAGAAAACGGGGGAAGAGTGGAGGTATGTGTATATATTTATACCCGGGGCTATCGTTATGTAACAAGCGGTTATGGAAATATCGGTGTAAACGAGAGAGATGCGAGGACACGGATTGGAAAGCGAGGTGTGAGCTGGGAAGGAGATTGAGAAAAGCTGCAAGACACGGGGTTCTTATACTGCTTCGAAGCAGGTTGAACCTTGGACATCGCTTACCTAGGTCTAACATCAATCTAGATGCCAGACTCTTGACCGTATAGGGTTGTGACTAGTTGAGGCATTGCAGAAAGGAACCACTGGCTTTCGCCATCGTATGTCCAAGAACAGCCCGGTGAGGCTGAGGAGTTTCATGGAAGAAAAAGACGAACGATATCCAATTGTACCAAAGCATTTTGTAACATCCAATTTGCTGGAATTATTAGTGCATCTTAGAGGAAAACAGCGGCGGCATTTTCTGTAGAAAAATTTGATTGGCGCTGATCTTCCAGACGGTTGGGTGCCAAGATTTGCTTAGTAAGGTAGAGTACTTGCATCTCGCTCAAGAAGTAGCGCCTTGGCCAAAACTCAAGTGGCTATGTAGCGGCTAAGGCACAGTTATGAATGGTGGGATTGCTCTCACTATCATCTAGAATCGTCTCACTGCACATAAGTAACCGACTTGAAACATATCTCAATGTCAACCTTGCCTTCAGTGGCAATGAATGGATACGACGTCGCCAGAAATTTTGTCCAAACGTCAAGTGAAAAATTGGCTGACGCCTAGAGGGCGCAGTGGACAACGAGATTTGGTTTTCCTATATACAGCTAGGCCAACGCCGACTTTGGCGATATTACTCAAACATCTTATCGCCTTTGTTCAGGTGTCCACGTAGCCTACCTTGCACTTGATTGCTCTACGCCATTGTTTAGCCTCGCCCACCATGTCATCTTTAGATCTCAAGATGGAGGTTCCCACAGACACCTTCTGCGAGAGACTCTTTCCCATTCTTCGTGGCTTCCTCCAGCCAGACACGACCACGACATTGGAGTTAACCGCCAACTCAATTTTGGATCTTCTGCCGGAAAACCATCCTCACTCATCCGACGTTCTTTCCTTCGGCGAACTTTGCATTGAACTTGTTGAACAGATCCCTTATCACCATCCATCTCAGCTCAAGCTCGCTGGGCTTGTGGAGTACCTCGGGATGTCCACAAAGCTTGGTCAGATAATGAATCTCAAGGTAGAGATGCCCCTGGGTTCTCAACACTCTGGAATCGATCAACATATTGATGAATCTCAGGGTATGAACACAAGCCGATTTCATCGTTACCAACGCCTAGGAGAGTCGCTCAGAGATTCGCTCATGGGTGGGTCCCGCAATGTCCCATTCCTTGACGCGTCCGGTGTTCGCGGATACTACGCAGCTAGCTGAACCGAATACTTACGCAGCGCCGGACCCTGACTATCCAAGCTACTACGTCAACTTTCACGCGTTTGCAGCTAACCTCTTTGAACGCCGTATCGTCCCTACCAACCCCACCTGGTTCATATGGGTTCAACGCGACGCACACGAAACTCCCATAGAAGAGCAGGGTAGCGTCCGTGATGCTTACATTTTAGGAGCGGCACAATGGGTCTTCTGGTGCGGGCAGAGCTTCTTCAAGCAGATCCTATACCCTGGAGAAATTTCAACAGATGAGTTGAGAAAGTGGAGCCCAGGTCCGTTCTACAGTGGCCAAACATTCCTTTCCCTCCAGAGATGGCATTTTTGGAGAGACAGTTTCAATGCTGTGGCCTGTAAAGAAAAGGAGGAGGAGAACGGGTACAGTGAGGAGTGTAAGACAGTGGCAGGAAAAGCGGCGAACTTGATGGATTCGTTAGAGGAGAATATGATGTTTTGAAGATTCTCATTGACTCGTCCGGCATTCTCTATCCACCATCCACATACTATTTACTATTGTGCTCTATTCTCTCAGCAGCGCTATCGACCTGACTTTCATGTTCCGTATGATTCCGCTTCTTCGCTCGCGACCAACATACCTCGATCTGCATACTACTTGCGGTCGATGACGATGACGGAGATCATCAGCGTGACCAGGAAATGGGCGGACAACAAGCGCACAGGATCAAGCCAGCATCCGGTAGGTTGCTTATCCTGACAAATAATGCACAAGTTATCATCAATGAAACCCCCCGGTCGGGGAAGTCTATGTTGACCTTCCGGTAAGCCTATGAACAGGTGCTAGTTCGCGCCTATCCATATCCCGATTTCAAGCCCCAAGAGCCCCAACATATTCGATGCATGGTCCGCTTTTGCCGGTCGATCTCTCAAGAAGCAGAATGTGAATATCCATCATCTGCAAAATCCTGTGAGATGAATTCGACCTCAAGCGTCGAATGACGGGCAAATTACCGGATCAAATTCATATCCCAAATCACATTTTCCTACCCCTCCACCAAAGCGAAGGGTATGATCCGGCAAGAAGTGATACTGCTGGGGTATGATTTGACAGATAATGTTTCGATTTTCGGTTCTTTTCCATTTCGCATCAATTCAATCAATAATAGGGGTATTCTTCTGGGGGTAATTTGCGGGGGGTTATCCTTCCGGGGGTGTTCTGCGGGGGGGGGGCTTAATTTTTTGGGTACTCCGAAGAGTAAGGTACCCCCTGAAGAGTAGGGTACCCCCCGAAGAGTAAGGTACTTCTAGAATGTTACCCCTGAAAAGTACATCTTTTACATTTTCATACCCCAGCAGCTTCCAGATTTACCGATTTATACCCCGAAGAGGTATGAAATGATCCGGTAATATGCCCGTCGAATGACGTTTTATTACAAATGGCTTAGTTGGTTTGCTAGATTAAAGCGGCACCCGACCCCCGCAATTCTGGTGTACCTGGGTGGTGACTTGGCATTCAATGCCGTACTGTAGACCATCAACATAACTGCAATTGTACTTAGCAAATGCAAGACAGTTGAATGTCTCCGTACACTTGTTGAGTCTTAAGAACCAACACCACCCGTCGGCAACGAAGATTATCGACTCGCTGTCCACACTTTGTTTTGTCTTTCACGCCAACATGGAGCCTGGAGTAGCAGCTGCAGCTTATGGCGTTGAGACAGCTATTGAGGGGACTGCTGGCGCCGCAGTGGCCATTGCCAAGTCCACAATGCCATTGAAAGCTACCTGGAAACGGATACCTACGGACACAATCCTGCAGCGCTCCTCTCACTCCCTATCCATCGTCAAGGGCAAAGCATACATTTTTGGCGGCGAGCAGCAGCCACGAGAGCCTGTTGATAACCACGTCCATGTCTTCACATTCAAATCCGCCAGCAACGACCAGGTGGACTATCAAATCATCGGTGCAAAAGCAACCACAGATGAGGGAGCCGTACCATGTCCGCGGGTGGGACACACTGCCAGTGTGGTGGATGACCGGATATATGTATTCGGAGGTAGAGGTGGCAAGGCGATGAAGCCATTGGAAGAGAACGGACGGGTCTGGGTTTTTGATACAAAACTGAGCCAGTGGAGCTATCTCGATCCAGCCCAGGACTCTCCTTACCCTGCTGCGAGGTCATATCACGCATCGACATCTACGGAGCAACCCGTGAGCAATTTCCAAGAGAAGACAGTACAAGATCCGCCCCCATTCGACGCTGCACAAGAGCCAGTCAAGTGCGATCACTCTTTAAACGCGCTTGGTACCACAGCTTCAGGTTTTGACGACCATGGTACCATAGTTGTCCACGGAGGTTGTCCAGCCTCGGGCCGCGTGTCCGATGTGTGGGCTTTCAACATAGCTTCGAGACGATGGTCACAATTCCCTGATGCCCCAGGCCCGGCGCGTGGCGGTCCTAGTCTAACCTTAAGTCGAGAACGATTGTATCGCTTCGGGGGTTTCGATGGCGAAAAAGAGCTCGGAGGGCCAATACAATTCCTGCGTCTCATAACATCCACCTTCGAAGACAAGGGCGGCAAAGAGGTATCGGCTGTTGCTCCTCTTAATGGACAATGGGAGAGCGTTGAACCCCCCATTGGCACACCGATGCCTGGTGATCGTAGTGTCGCAGGCCTACAGCCTGTCACAACGGGCCAAGGACGTCACTACTTGCTGCTCTTTCTCGGCGAGCGGGACCCTAGCTCCTCCGGTCACGAGGCTGCGGGCAAATTCTGGGACGATGTCTGGTCTTTCCAACTCCAGCCAGAAGGCATGACTGCTGCGAGCTTCAAAGATGCCACAAGACGACTATTTGGAGTTAAGACTGCGGAAGGAACATGGGCAAGAGTCGACGTCCCAGAGTCTTCGATGTCAGGCAACACGAAACATCCAGGCCAGAGAGGATGGTTTGCGAGCGCGCCGGGCCAGGATCTCGACCCTTGTAGTGTTTTGCTATGGGGTGGCGTGCTGGGTGATAATTCGAGAGCGGGAGATGGCTGGATCTTGACTGTCGAGTCTTGATACTGATACTGCATGATAATTACTAGCGAGGTCCAATAGAGAAGGAACATATGCGTGTGCTTTTCCAAAAAAGGGATTGGCCGAACACTATTCTCTCTAGCTTTCTATTACTTCGGAAACTTGCTTAGATCATTTAGATCATGACAGGGAAAGAGTCCTCGTTCGTTAGTTGACGGCGATACGGAAAGACGATCAGTGGAACAGGAAGGCACGACTGCATCTGCCGTATTAGATCTATGGACCTATGGATCGCGCCTCTAATCCTTTCATCCCAGCATCCCCTCACTCGAAGTGTCCTACCATTCTATCTCTATTCTTACCTCGTTTACACAAACGTTTACTATCCAGTAATCCATTGCTACTCAGCTCACAACTCGCTTTACAGTGACTCCCACAGTCGCGATGGCGAGAAATGATCTGTCAGCCACCCGGCCAGGGCAATCTCCCTTAGTAAGAATTGTCCATTGTGTAGCGTCTGATGAAGAAGGGACGTGGCTAAACATCTGCCTCTACAGCAAATATCGAAACAAGGCCGCGCGCCAGCTCCGATACTCTCACCCCAACACCTTGCATTAGCTCGCAGTTTACCACAGAGCAATGCTAGTACCCTAACCCCTAGCCTTCTTACACCTCCGGTGTCTGGTACGCCTGCTATGAGTCCTCCTCCACGGCTCGAAGCAGACGACTACATGAGCGTTCACTCATTTAGCCATCACCATCATAAGAGGAAGCATCCTGGGAAGATTCCAAGGAGGCATTACAATACCAGAGAGGGGAGCGATGAGTCGAGGCCTCCGCAGCGCTCACTGAAATCGGGTCCGCAGACTGCGAGCTTAGATTGGAGCGATAGCGCTGGCGTCTCTGAAGGCGACGCAGGTAGTACTTCCAATACCCCTTTGATCGGAAGCTTAAGTCGACCTTATTCTCGGAACCACCGTCACGGACGTCAGGACACTACAGGAGTCGACCGAATCCACGCCCAGACATGGCCGACTCTGAATCTATCAGCAATTGCCGTTGACGAACCTGATTCTCCCGCGGTCAATGCTTTGCAGTCGATTAGCGCAAAGGTGCCAAAAGTCTCGAACTCCCAAGGCTTGCAGCGTGTTTCAACTGTGCTCGCAAATACTATCAACCTTTTGAGACCTAATCCCACGGTCTCCTTCGCTAATGCTCCGTCTCACAAGGCAAGCAAGAAGGCTGAAGAAGCTTCACGGAGAAGTAGCGCGCATAGCCAAAGTCTTGCGTATAGGGACATCAACCATCGTCGCCCAACGATCAAAGATTCCAGGGATGTTGGCCGAACGCTTGGGACACCAGCAACCATAACCCTGAGGAAAGCAAGCAACGTTTACGCAACCGGTCCTATCACAACCTCAATGAGTGCATCTTTGACTCGAGAAGAACTACACAAGCGAGCAGTAAATACTCCGGCGTCTGAGCTGCTTGCATTCTATTCATCATCAACACCGGAAAGGAGCCCACCACGCTCGGATCAGTCCTCCCCAGGAAGCGCCGATGGACCCAAGAGCCTGATGGAACAACCAAAACCTCCGTTCGAAATCGAGGCCCAGTCCTTTCGGAGACAGTCTAAGTCTATCTCTCAATTCAGTAATACTCCAAACGCTCGAAGGTGTAGCATGCCAGCTGAAGCTGCCCTCACCTTTGCAGATGTCCACGTTGCGCCCGGGTCATTCGCCGTTGAGCCAAATTCAGAGAGACAACCCCTCGTACCTACAGAGTTCAGTCGCCGAATCAGTACTGTCCAGTTTCGGTCTCGTAACAGCGTTCACGAGGTGATATGGAGAGAGGACGAAACAACGAGCGATAGCAGCCTCACAGCCAGTTCTGGAGCTTCCCAGCACGTAGGACACACGTTCCGATCCACTCCTAGTCCTGAGGGCGAGGGAACTTCAATACAAGAACCGGCCATGACATCCGAAGAGACCAAATCTGGTTTCCCCGGAGTCACTGAACCGGTGTCCAATCTCACCAGGATGCCAGATAACCTATTCCGATGGGCTTGGGGGTCGTCAGCAGCTTCGGTAGAGGGTACACCGCGTGCAGTTTGTTCCAAAAGCGATCCTCTGGATCAAGTAGCTGTGGCTACAGCCCAAGCAGCGGATACAAGAGGAGATCCTTTTGGCCAAGTACCGGTAATCAGCCTCTCTGACCCTGGTTTCACCAGTTTGCAACTGTCTGACCAACAGAGTTCAAGATCCTTTAGGACATCATTCTCCAAGCTGCCGAGCGCCCAATGCTTTCCCCCCTATTTCCCAAGCAGCCCACCTGCTGTATTGCGCAAACCAACTGTTGTCGATCTGAGTGACCCGCTAGCCGCCCGAGTGGCTCAGTACCCCGTCCAAACGAACGCTCACTCTACCGGGCAGGAAGCTGACGTAGGAAACTGTAGCAAAGTAAGCGAGGAAGGACAGTCTTTGCAGATACATGGTGCTGGTGGTAGGCGATGGAGCTCGGGTCCACACGCTGTTGCTCGGCCTGGGCCAGTTAGTAGGGTGGGATCCAGTATCGGGACAAGCTCCCGTAAGAGGATATCGCATAAAATCTGAAGCTATTCTAATTAGACCTGCGCTCCCTTGATGCGAGATTTTGGCAGCTTTTTCTCCAACCCTTGCCTTCACGACCGTCCTTTTGGGCAACCTTCCCTATTAATTCACATAATGTCATTTACAATCCTCCTGCAAGGTGGCGAGGCAGCTTTGCGGTCGGGCTGAGTTATGAGGCATATTTGAGATTTTAACCCCTTGCTTCGGGGTAGGCGAAGCTCTCAATCTCGGCTTCGGCCATCCCCCATCGTCTACAAAAGGCCCCCCAACTCCTCCCATAATCGATAGCTACTCTCAACAGCCTCTAAGCCAATACTTTCAATCCATCACATACCACTTTGATCCCCCCGCTCCTTCTCAGACCACACCGCAACGTTCCTCCCATGAAAGCCCAGCCCCAACCTCCTCCATACCACGACCCCACCCTCAGCCCCACCCTCACCTCCAACGACGCAACGTCCCCCGAAAGCCAAACCATGTCCGCATCATCCACGAACATCATGCTCAACGACCGCACGGAGGACCAGAGCCCGCCCCCGCCTCCCCCGCCTCCCGCCAGGGCCGTCCAGAGCCTCTGTTCGCTCTTGATGTTTTTCGCCGTCTTGCAGGGGATTGTTGATTATTTGGTTTTGCGCGGCCTGTACGGGGTGGCGGATGCGGTGGGCGGGTTGCCGTATGCGTGCGTGGCTGTGGGGGGGAATGGGACTGTTGGTTGAGGTGGGTGGGGGGGTGGAAAAGGGGATGGAGGGGTTAGGTTGGGGAAGGGGGTAGAGGTGGAGGATGTGGATGGGTATGGGGAGGAGGAGGAGGTTTTTGGTAGATACATGTGAAGTTTGCGGGTTCTACACTTTCACTCCATGCGATTGCTCGCCCGATGTCACATGACTTGTCCTCCTATCTTTCTCAGACACCAATCTCTCATCTGTCGCTTCCCTTTCGACGTTGCCTCAGGCTCGAAAATCACTACTATGCATTCGTTCCAAGTGGTGATTTCCTCTCCTAGAGCCGGACGTATTTGAGCAGCCTGGGATGAAAAGTGTGATACCTCAATTATTAGCCGATGCCTCGAAGCGCAACCGATCGACTTGTCAGCCGAGTTGCCTTTCTCCCTCTGATGATCAATATGTGCAGAATACGGCAAATGGCGCGTTCTTTGCTGTCTTTCCTACGGAAATCCGGTGTCTCAGCAGACTAACAGTACAATCTCTTGGTACTGTGTAGAGTCCTGCGTGCGGAACGTCTGAATTTTGGACACCTTAGAGGTGAGATGAGCACAGCAATAGCACTGGTAGGATTTGAACAAGCCGCAGATCGATCATGCGGGAAATCATCATTTGGCAGTATACGCTGCTGTAAGCACTAAAAATTGTGCCAATCGCATTCATGACCTTTTCTGGAGCTGAAAGTGCTTGCATAAGGCATCTCGAAGGATTCCAGCACACGAATTCCCTCCATCCCCCGCCCCCGCCCCCCTCTGCTACATATGATGAGGTTCTCAGCAGTGTACAACAGCGTTGAAAGATAATGCAGGTTGAATCTAGCTACGGGACCGTCAGCTATGGTGGGGCTTATGGGGAGAAAGATTGGCTAGCTACATGAATGCAATCATGAATAATGATGATATAATCTGCATGGGATATGCATGGAAAGCACTAGACAACAAGCGAGCAGGCTGACAGAGGTCAGAAGGCTGTGCAGAACCAAGGACTGCCCATTCGAGTACCCTTTCCTCAACCTTATTCTTTCCATCATTTTGTGGAATCAGCATTAAAGCATGGACCGACACTATTCGACCCCGGAACTGGTCAGAGACGATGAGACTGGGCGAGCTCCAGAGCTCACAAAATACGACGCGGCTACAAGAGCTCCAGAACGTGACTATGATGCGACAGCTTTTGAGGTCGATGCAAGCGGTTTAGCGCCTCAGGCAAAAGTAAGGTATACTACGACCCTGGCAAGGGATGTACTAAATGAACTGTAGACTGTACCTAATACAGTGCCAGAAGTGTTCTACGACAGCTCGTTTCCTGAGGCCTATGGCAGCAATGAGGAGTCCACCAAAGAACTCGCTCCCAGCCTTCAAATCGCCAAGTTCATTGACATTCTCAAATGGCGCTGGATAGTCCTGGCATTGGTTATTGCTGCTGCCATCGCTATTGGAATTGGAATTGGGGTTGGGATCTGGCGTCAGCGTGAACACTCGTCGCAGAAGTCATCTACAACGATCAGGTGCGGTTCACGTACAGATCTGGCTTCCTCTTAGCTCACTTTTTTAGCTCGCCTGCGCCGCTCATTCTCAACGATACATCTTTGGCCGCGTTGTCTCTTGCCAATGGCGATCGACAGTTATTTTTCCAGGACAATTCTGGTCTCATCCGACGTGCGGTTCGTTCTACATCGAACAGTCAATGGAGCACAAGCCTATATCTCAATGCTAGCACCAACCGGTATCTACATTTCAACTCAAACCCCAAAAAACAATACGCCGCTTGCAGTCGCTACATTTGGGGAACCTACGGTATTTATCAAAGCCAGCGATTGTACGTTTCTGGTGCCTGCTGACTTACACGTAGATTGAGCTGTACTACGTTTCACAAAGCCATGTTGTGAGCTCGAGTATCCTCAACACTGAAGGTGTTTGGGCTCTAGCTTCAACTCTAGGAAATCGTAGCACCACAGTGGATACACGGTCACTGTCCATCACACCAATAGGAAATGGATCATCTGAAATAAATTCTACCACAAATTCAGCCCTTTTACTTTATGAGAATGCAACTGGTATCGCGTCGGCGCTGTTGAAGCGTATCTCCCCCCAATTTAATCAATATTCGACTTATGATGACGTCCAATGGATCGACATTACGGATCAAGAGAGTCAATCACTGCCGGAAGAATTCCGTAACGTTCCTGACGGCCTCGATGGACACTTCGGCAAGACCCTCTATGAGTCAGGCACGAACACTACATTTGGCACCCCATTCATTTGTACTAAAACAAACGTCTCTGAGTCCATGCAAAATTCCAAAGGAGCCATGGGAGCGTGGTTTTACTCGCCATCCAGCGCTTCGTTTGAGTTTGTCCTTTACAATATCAACCCCAGCGGCCCTGGGAATTTCAGCTTTGGTATGCATTGCGCATCCCCACATACCGATTGATTGTTCATAACTTAATAACTGCGCTGATAGGTTTTATCTCGGATCAAGGGGAAACCACGAAATATAGTTCGATCAGCCAGTCAGATGTTGCAGTGTTTGGCTCGACCTACGCTACATGGATCAATGGAACCCAGCCGGTGTTGATCTATGATAATGAGAACGGGCCAGCTGCGCTGCCTGACAGCGCGTTTCCCTTCGGAAGACTTGCTAGTGTAACCTTGGCTGACCAATCGACCACTTTCCTATACCATCAGGTCAACGGCACAACGTTTGCGGAGGAGCAGTGGGACCATTCATTGAACGCCTGGCTCCCCCCTGAGTACATAACTGTATCAGATTCTTAGCGTGCCGCCTGTCGGGCTTGCCAATTAGAGGAGATGCGTTTTGATCTTCGGACACGACCGATGGCATAAGGCAGCATTCGAGGCCTTTCTATTTCGGCTCTTGGCAGTTGCTCGATTAATTGAACTCGCATGAAATATTTGTCGAAGGGCGCAGATATCTTGAGGATACAATAGGGCCACGGAAAGACTATGTATGATACCGTATATGTCCTTTTTATACTGAACGTGATTAGTTTTAGGAACCCGAGGTATTTGCATTGGCATGAGTGTACTATATTCTGCTCACTATCCAATCTATCAGCAATGATACAAGGAAATTCGGCTGGCGGATTTGGTAGGGTGAGACACTATATGTGCAGTCTTATGCTCCTTACATGCAAGATCACTCATCGACGGAAAATATCATCTACCAGAGCTGAATTAATTTTCAAGGTTCATTACGTCTAGCCCTCATCGCACTATCAACCAGATATACACAAACAAATGTTCCCGTAAGATCGTTTGTGTAAAGGGTAAGGGTGAAAATTGGAGACGAGAGCATAGCCTAAAGCCTTAGCACAGTCAGTCTTACTTGCTTTTTGTACATCTGTCGTAGTCGCTGTTCAAGGTTGAAAGTGTGCATTTTCAACCCACCTCTCAACCACCCAAGCACGGACCTTTCGTATATTAGATCCATTTTCACAATTCGTCGGGTTGCCTCTGGACCCGCTGATTAACGCGAACCCTTTTTTTTTTTCCATCAATCTCATCAGCTTGTCTGAGTCGTTGGAGAAGAAAAAGGTATCGAGGCGATAATGTGACGGCTTCGGAAAAGCACGTGGACTCTTATTACTGACTGTCTAAGCTTACGTGCATCGACTGCGAAGCTGATCGTTGTGCCGCTATGCGGTACGCTGAAATATTCACAAATTCTCTCCATCCAAGGGTTACAAAAAAAAAAGGGTGAGTCAAAATTCCTTGCATGATTGTTCTGTTCGGCTTCTACCACCCTTGCGTATAAACATTACCCACTTTGATCGCCATGGCACTTCTGATATCTTGCTTGCTGGCGTCGTCATTTCCCGAGTCTTCATCCCCTGGACATTTGCCAGAAGCGGGGCTACGCAAGATCTTAATGCCTCTCTGATGCTCTACGACATATTCTCTCCAACATGACCAGCTTTAGTCCATTACCTTCGCTCTCCAAAGGCGAGTCGAAGCTCACTGATCCATCGGTACCTCGAAATCCTGACGGGCACGTCAGCAACGAGCTGAGCGCCCGACAGGAAAGGTCCAGGCCTGCAAACGCGAGCGAGGAACCAAGCAACCCCAAAGACTAGAAACCTTGCGCTCTAGAACAACGGCGAAAGTTGCCCCAATGGCGCGCTCTTATTTTCGTCTTCCTAGTGTTTAGGCTGGCAACTTACTTCGGTTGCTCCCCTGGACCGTTCAGAAAAGATTCGGGGAGAACAGAATCTACAGTTCGATATACACTATGCGAATGCACACGGGTCTTACGCAGAACAGCTGTATAAAGGTAAGACAGAAAAACTCGCACTGACTTTGTATGGAAGCACTTAAAAATTACCTCGAATACTGAAGGCACGTAAACAAAACTAACCAAAACACTGTGTTTCAAGCATGCGCGAAGCCTATAACGATGCCTCATGCTCCTGGATCAGAAACAGTTCAAGCTTGACGGGCCGAAAACTGGGTGTAAGGGACGCAAAGGTTGTGACTCCACAGCAAGGGATGCCAAGCAGATCCTTCGATCTGGACATGAGCCTGGAGGTAATAAGGCTAGTGGTCTACCAGTCCGCCGATGAAATCACCATTTTGATCGAACATGACCACGATATTCTATGGAAACGCGGGTTCGTCTCACGGGTGCGGTGCCATTGGAATCAAGTAGCTGCATGTAGGCTCCATGCCGGGGATTGACTCAGCACGGCTGCCAGATCTGCAGTATAGGGACAAAGAGCACAAACAAAACGGCGGGTAGCGACAGCGACATGGTCCTAGAGCTGTGTTGCGGCCACAATTTTTCAAAAACGAGATTCTTTCATGCAGTATGTAAGATCTGGGAATAACATCGTCAGGAATGACGCAGGAACAATTGAAGCGGTACAGGCAGCATCTATCCATGACAGCCAAGCATGTCCTAATACATGAGCAAACTGGAAACTCAGAACAAAGCGGTGACCTTCCAGAATAGTTTTCAGCGTAAACAAATTGCAGCATAAATACACTCCCGTTCCCCTGCGATAGATCAATATCATAACCTCCTCACCCTATAATCACCACAATGGCGTCTCCAAAAGATACAGAGCTCTCAGAGCAAGAATCCGGCAACAGCAACCCCACACTGTCTCCAACTCCTACGACCGTAGATTCCCCAAATACAGACATCGCTGCGGACCATACTCAAATGGAAAATGAAGGATCAGACCTTACTCCCATGGCAGATGCACCTACCGCAGAGACTTGCCACTCTGACCAGGCTCAAGTCCAACCGGACCAGGATAGCCCTGACACCGCCGCGACGACCACATCAGCTGAAGTCGTCAGTCCACAGCAGCAATCTCCTACGGATATCGCCAGAAGGATTCCAGGCATTCGGATCTCAGACGAAGAAGAAGACTCGGAGTTCGACGACGAAGAAGGCGCCGACGCTGATCAGCCTGGAATCTGGGATTCAGATGATGCAGGATCAAAGTTTCCTACGTGTCCAGGAAACGGTAACAATGTCTCTGGTCAGGTAGAGGGTCTCAACTTTCCGAGCGGAGAGGGGTACGGCAGCATGGTTCACAACTTAGAGGAGTATGACTTGAGCGAATTTTCAGAAGACAGCCCAAGCACACCAGCTTTGACCTTTTCTGAGCGTAGCGTGGATGCCAGTGCCGGGCCTATAACACCAGCTCCAACCAACTTTTGCCACGAGCATGAAGCCCATAGTGCTTCTGTGGCAACCACGCCAGCTACCTCTGACCGTGGTGACGGTGAGACGAGAGGCTCGGTGACGGCTACTCCAGCCGGTGCTGACAATGGAAGTGGAGAGGGCAGCAGCTCGATGACAGCCGCTTCAGCTAGCTCTGACCAGGGTGATGCGGAGAGCATCGAGCTAGAATCTTCCATGCCAGTGGGTTTCGAGCGAGCTGACGAAAACAATGACCGTCCAGCATCTTCTCGTGCCGCTTCTGCAGAAGGTTCTTCAAGCCCCAGCCAGGAAAATCCAATCCAAGACGCATCAAGCTCGCAGGCGCAGGCGACCGCTAACAATTCCATTGACGGAGGAGAGAATGAAGAGGCAACAGCCACACCGTCCCAAGACATTGGAGAGAGCGCAGGCCAAGCTGACGCAGGGACCGACCAGCCCCGAGACGAATTCTTCTCGGATCGTCTCGGGATCCCTGCATCTCCTATACGACCAGCACCACCAGTCGACCAAGATCCAAACGATATGGACCTCGAACAGATGGAGGCCCAATACCCTACAAGCTCGCCAACCCAAGAGTCGGAAGAGGAATTCCCAAGCGGGGATGATCCAGAATCTAGTCTTGGCAGGGGATCGCCCATCTCGCGTCCTTTGGAAATCCCTGAAACCCCTACACGACCAGCGCTACCAGTCGATGAAGATCCCACCCATGTGAGCCTTGAAGAGAGGGAGGTCCGTCGACCCGTAAACTGGTCGCTTCGGGTAGCGGAAGAGGATCTCCCATGGGGGGATGATCCAGAATACAGTCTTGGCAGGGAATCGCCCATTTTGCGTCCCTCGATAATCCCGGAGACTCCGTGGCGGTCAACAGCTCCTCGCCGCGGCGGTTCCGGTAGTTCTGAAATTGGAGAGGGAGAGATCGGAGAGCTTGACGACGAACCCCCAAGCGAGGATGATCTGGAGTCCCATTATGGTGGGGAATCGCCCATCTTGCAACCCTCGCGAAGGCCCGAATCTCGTCTGCGGTCCGCTTTCCTCAACCACGGCGACGCTGGGGAAGGGTTCAGAGATCCAGCAGACACCGCCTTTGGAGCCAGCGCTGACGGCAGCACGGAACGCCAGCCAGGTGGCAGCACTGAGGATGCCGGCAACGATGAAACCGATCCAGTAGCCTCCCAAGACCATAGAGCCACAGCAAGTCCCGACCATGATCAAGATGATTTCCCGCGCAATGTGGAGGGGCAGATACCCGCAGGACAGGGCCAAGAAGGCCAGGGCGAAGGAAGGCAAATTGAAGACGCGCGGAGAGATGGAGACCCGGCAACTGGTGAGGAACGGCGAGGTGGGGCCTAGGAAGGCCCCTGCAAGGATCTATAGGGAGGCTCGAGAGTTTTGTGAGCTCTGGAGATAGCAATGTGAGGTGTGCGAGGGCAGCTGGTACATTTAGGTCGGCATCCTGGAGAAGTTGTGGAAGGTTTGGAAAAATTGTTGGAGTCTGGAAATGGTGTTTGTTGATTTTCCTGCCCGCATTTCTTTCTCTCACTAAGATAGACTAAGAATGAAAGTCCCATCACTCATCAGCAATGAAACAGCTTTATGGTATCAGGCAGTGCTTTTTTTGAGCTTGAGGTCAGGGGATTATTTATTTTACTCTGAAGGCATGTCTGCGTTCTGAGGTCCATGGCAGATGGGACAAACAACCAAAAAAAAGGCCGGTGGCAGCTAAGCGTACGAGTCCACATCAACCCGGTCAATAAATTCATGTTCAAAACGTTGCACTAGTTATTAATAAAGAGATTTTTCACAGAGAAAGCTGTGTGAGAATCATCAAGTAGTTGAGAAGTGACCTTAAACAATCCAGGACCATATCTTCTCCAGCAAGTTCCGGGGTTCGGAGGGTCCCATGTCCTCCTGTTCCTGTCGATCGGCTTCCTGTAGACCAGTCCAAATATCCACCTTCTCGATCGACCGTATCCAAGGGGTTCGAGTCCACAGTTTGTGTCCTAAGTATAGACCAAAAAACACAGGTAGCGTAATATATGCTGCTAGGAAAGACGCTGCTGAAAAATTGCCGGGGAAGAATACTTGGAAGCCGTTGGTTAGGCACAGCAGAACTAGCATCATCATGGCGAAGTAGCTTGTGTATGGCTGCCAGGGACTTTTGAACGGGATCGAGGAAAGCATGCCGTTATAGGCGAGGGCTTTCCGGAAGCGCTGAAAGTCTCTGTCAGCTCAGCCTTGGAAATCGGGAAACAAGAGAATACCAAGTATGTCATGAACATCACGATCCACGCAATATAGCCGCCAATTGTCGTCAGGTTCAGGAACCAAGCAAATACAGTCGCGGATCCGCTTGAGATACTCAGATATGCAAGGCTCCCTAACGCGGCTGTGGCGAAGACAGCAACATAAGGGACACCATTACTGCATTTGGTGAAGACCTTTGGGGGTTGACCAGTCATGGCAAGGCTGAAAAGCGAGCGGCTCCCTGCGTAGAGAAAGCTGTTTGCGGCAGACCACGCTGACGTTATGATCACTGCGTTAACGACATGATCCAAGCCTTGTATGCCAGCCCTTTTGATACCGATAACGAAGGGACTAGCGCCTGCGTTCTTGGTGCCGCTGCTCACTGCTTGCAGGAGGTTCGGGTCATTCGAGGCGACGATGACAGAAACAATCAGCGTGCCTAAGATGTAGAAGACTATCAATCGGTAGATGAAACGCTTGCTCGCCTTGGGAATGTTGCGTCTTGGAGCCTCGCTTTCACCGGCGGCAATGGTGATGATTTCTGGCGAGAGTATGAATGCGAAGCCAGAGCGAATGAGGGAAGTCCAGAATGCGAGGAACTGCCCCGTGTTTCCTAGTCCGGGCTTTGGGTAGCTATTGAATGCTCCTGGATCCTTCCAGTAGCGGAAACCGAGTCGATCGTGATTGGGTCCACCACCGAAGAACAGCACGATTCCGAGAATAATAAGGCCTAAAATGGCTATTATCTTGATCGAGGCCAACCAAAACTCAGACTCGCCGTAAATGCGGACTGCAAAGATGTTGAGAAGAACACAAGTGATGAGTATTATGGTAATCCATGCTGCAACCGGTCTGTAGCGTTGCCCTCGTCAGTATAGGATCTTGTCCCAAGTTGCTTTTAGTACGTACACGGGATTGTCCCAATAGTCTATAACTACACTTGCGGCGGATACCTCTGCAGCGACCAACATAGCATACGAATACCAGTAATTCCAGCCGGCTGCAAAAGCCAAGGAGGGTTCGAAAAAGCGGTGGACATAAAATGGAACTGAAGCTCCTTCAACCGGAAGATAGGTTGTCATCTCTGCCAGACTTTGAACCACTACCCAAACGATAGCTGATATGACCATGAAGGCTACATCCATTAGTGGCCATGATCTCAAGCCTGATTAGAGAGACGTACACATGAACAAAGGTGCTGGTCCAGCCAAGGAGAGCGTCGTTCCGGTTCCGACAAAAAGTCCAGTACCGATGCTCCCTCCCAGTGCAATCAGCTGAATATGCCTACTCTTCAGGCCTCTGTGCGTCTGGAACCTGTTCAATGCGTTTCCCACAGGCCTGACTGCACTACCTTGAATAGGCATTTGAATGCCACTCTGACATTCGGATTGAACATTCTGCGGCTCCACGTCTGCCTTCGTCTCTCCGACGTCGTCGCTGCTCTTGGACCAAAACATCTTGTTGATGTATCGTAGTATCTCAATCTACTCAACTCAAAGCCTATTGAGCAAAAATTAGGTGAGTAGTATCGAAGGGAAATAAAAAGGACTTGACACAGCGCTTGAAGTGGGTAGAAGAAGATGTAGATTCTCTGTAAAAGCCTCCTGCAAGAAATACCTGGTCAACTTATTCTTGCCATGCTGTGAAAAATTATAAAAGTCTTCAAGCAAAAGGCACCTTCACCTGGGAACCGGACGAGGAGGTAAAAGTTTCTGGTTAGCTTATGATAAGGAAGCATATGAGTCTTGGAAACAATTGTCATATGGAGTTAGTATGAGGTCAGTTGAGAAGGTTTCTACGTGCTACTTTACCTAAGAATATCCACCAAAATAATGCATAGAGGGAACCTTAGAATATTTTCGCCCGCAAAATTTCCCTCTATGCATTATTTTTGGTGGATACCTACTCTTACTTCTGTCACCTGGGAGAGCTGGCCAAGCCTTGGGGGCGCCTCCCGGGGTCGGATCGAGCGCCAAGCAGAAAATTTGTAGGCGCCCCACCAAACATGAACTTCATGAACCATGGTTGCTCTCACTTCCTTATCAGCGACCAAGACTTGCTGTCCATCTCAAACTCGCGCAACTTGCTATCTGCCATCATGGGTGGATCGGAAGACAGTCCTATACCGGCATATCAAGCTTTCAAAGGTTCTCGTTTTGATGCTGACCCGCATCTCTACTCCAGAATTGGAGCAACGACGTCCAAAAAGCTGGTCGAGTCCTTCCGTGTGCTAGTCCGTTCAGGTCGCGCTTGGTCTGTTCCACAAGGTCATATTTGTCGCATCACAACACCCGAAGGTCCACAGGTTGGTGACCTCAACATTTGGAACCTTCACAACCCGAGAGAAAGGTTTTGGGCTTCTCGTACGAGACAGCTGCACGCGTCCCACGTCACCAAGTATAATCGCTTATGGTCTTGCCTTCCATACCTCCGACCATTAGTCACCATTACTGGTGATTCTTTGGAGCACTTTGGAGTTGACAAGGCGGGTGCTAGGGTCCATGATCTGCTCGGTACACGATGCGACCCATACGTCAACCAGATGCTTTCCGGGCAGGGTTTCGACTACCATTGTCATTCCAATCTTGCCCCTGCCATACTCCCATATGGCTTAACGGAGTTTGATGTCCACGATGTGCTCAATGTCTTTCAGGTGACTGGCTTGAACAAAGATGGTGTATTTCATGCAACCGTGTCCGGCGAAACCTGGAGACTTCTTCGAATTCTTTGCAGAGATCGATATTTTGTGTGCTTTATCGACTTGTCCGGGAGGGGACCTCTCGAAATGGGGCTGGGCCAAGAACGATGGAGAGGACCCCATGCTAGAATGCTGTCGTCCACTAGGAATTGAAGTTTACAAACTGACTGACCCAGAGGACCTGAAGGGGTGGCAAACCCCTGCTACATCTTCATACCAGGGACTTCACGGCATCAAGCTTCCCGGCTTTCAATAAAGACAGTGCCGCGTCGGTCTTATCAGGACCCTATTTCGTGCTCGGCGTCAATGTCTATGATTTCAGTTCAGGCATTGAAACTTCAAAACAAAAATGGTCTTCAGCAGGCCTTGTCAAGCTTAGCATCGTCTTTGCAGGTAATTTGAAATCCGCGTGCATGGATTTTAGCGGATATTGGGGACTTAGGGCTTAAAGTTAGGGCCGGGAAATGAGTCGGAAATTCGGTATCAAATGACGTATTCCCGATGTCGAAGACGATATCTATAAAAACTCCAGCTTTCTTCCCGTACAATTATTTCCACAGATCCGTACTTTTCACTTTTAGAACTTACAACTGCCGCTGTCTGTCTACAAGATCAATTGAAGCCCACAATACAACAGAAATGTCTCGCGTTCTGCTCACAGGTACATACCATTGATCTTTCCCCATTCTCCAGTCACACTTACCAAAATTGGACGAACAGGTGGCTCAGGCTTCATCGCCGCGCACGTTCTAGATGTTCTCCTCGAACGTGGTCACTCGGTGGTCACCACCGTTCGATCGAGTGAGAAAGGCCAAAAAATTCTCGACAATCACCCGAAATTTCCCAAAGACAAACTCGACTTCGTCATAGTGGAGGATATAGCCAAAGAAGGAGCCTTTGACAAGGCAGTCCAATCAAATCCTCCTTTCGAAACAATCATCCACACAGCATCCCCTTTTCACTTCAATGCCACGGACACTAAGAAAGAGCTGTTGGATCCAGCAGTCATTGGAACCACGGGTATTCTGGAGTCGGCGAAGAAATACGCTCCAACGGTCAAGCGTGTGGTACGGCTTCAGCTTCTTTCCCCAGTACATCCTCCTCCAAGTACATTCAGCGCTGACACGATCACAGGTTATCACCTCCTCCTTTGCCTCCATTATTTACCCATCAAAAGGCACTCGACCTGGCTACACATATTCCGAGAAGGACTGGAACCCAATCACTGAAGAAGAAGCCGTTCAAAACCCATCCAATGGTTACCGTGCCTCCAAGACTTTCGCCGAAAAGGCTTCATGGGAATTTTTGGAAAAGGAGAAACCAAACTTCACAATCTCGACTATGTGCCCTCCACTGGTCTTGGGTCCAATAGTACATTACCTCCAAAGCTTGGACAACCTGAACACATCAAACCAAAGGGTTGCCGCAATTATAACTGGAAAGGCCAAGGAGGAGCTGCCGCCTACCGGCACATTCATTTGGACTGATGTCCGCGACTTGGCACTTGCCCATGTCAAGGCTGCCGAGTTGCCTGAAGCGGCGAACAAGAGATTTTTTGTTACAGCAGGTTATTTCAACAATGAAGAAATCGCGGATATTATTAGGGACAATTTTCCAGAGCTCAAGGATGAATTGCCTGCGAAAGGCACCAAAGGTGGAGGATATCCAGAAGATGGTATTTTCAAGTATGACAATTCAAGGGTCAAAAAGGTTCTGGGAATTGAGTTCAGAAGCTTGAAGGAGAGTATTGTTGATACAGTGAAGAGTCTGCAAGCAGTAGGCGCATAGGAGTTTGGATAGAGCGGATTAACGACGATAATATTTACATCATAAGTCCATATTATATGACTTGACGTAGGAGACAGAGGTTAGAAACGTAAATGCAATTTGTATATTATGTGCCTGAAAGTGTCTTGAATAGCAGGAATAGGTGTAGTCATGCCGGAGAACCTGCTTGGTCTGGCCTGTCGTTGTGCTTGAAATTGAATGTCACATTCCCAACCCAGAGCATAATGTTCACAGTGATGCTAAGACATCAAATCATTCATCAGGGCGACTTGTCTACTCTAATGCAGTTGCATAAGGTTAATCCCAGTGATCTTCACACTCTAGACGCGTTCCCTAACGGTCACAAGCTTCAAGCTCCACCGAAGTTCAACCGAAAGCAACACTGCAACTACGCCCTACCCGTCCGCTAAAATGGCAGGGATTCAGGAGCATGCAGATGGTGAACAGGATGAGCTACAATTCCACCTCGAACTTGGTGGAGGAACTCCTCCATCTTCATCTGTTGCTACCCATGATACATACATTCAAAACAGACATACCGATCTCCACTCATCGTGGGCTACAGAAGGCCATGCACTGAGGAAGCCCCGGGACAGCCCTCATGAACCTAAGCCTTCTAGCCCAGTCTCACCGTATTCTTCCTGCTGCTCCCTCGACAAGACCCAGTGCAGCCTCACCACCATGGCTGCGCAGGCCATAGAGGCTCTTAACCGGACCTTCATTGAGCTCAAATCAAAGAATGACGAGACCCGAGTGCGAGCTTCCCACGACTTGCGAGACTTAGTGGTTTCGGCTGCCAGAGGTGAGATCTTTTGCCCATCCGACGTTCTGCACTGGCTGATTGATTATGGCCACAGCGCTACCCTCGGACAAATTTCAGGAGTATTACAGTACTGTCAATAGCAAGATATCAACACTGGTTGTGCAGAGTAATGATACCACGGAAAAGATAAGCGGGATACTGGCAATCGAGCAACTCATCAGCTTCGATGGTGACGATGCTGCTCAGAAGACGACGCGCTTCTCCAATTTTCTCAAGGCAGCTCTAAGAAGCAACGACAACACCGTCCTTGTATACGCAGCTCGAGCTTTGGGTCGCCTTGCAGTGCCTGGTGGGGCACTCACAGCTGAACTTGTCGAGGCCGAAATATCCTCAGCACTCGAGTGGCTACAATCCGACAGACAAGAGTCACGACGTTTTGCAGCCGTGCTGATCATACTACAGCTCGCTAGAAACTCACCCACCCTGCTATACGCCTTTGTGCCACAAATCTTCGATTGCATTCTAGTCGCCCTCCGAGATCAGAAAGTACTCATCCGTGAGACAGCTGCCGAAGCTGTAGGTGCCTGCTTCGAAATAATCGCTGCTAGAGACGCCCACCTTCGTCAACAATGGTTTTCACGAGTCTACAACGATGCTTTTCAAGGCTTCAAGTCACCTAGTCAAGACACCATCCATGGATCACTGCTCACCATGAAAGAACTCCTCCTTAAGGGTGGCATGTTCATGCGGGACCATTACCGGGACGTGGCAGATATCACTCTTCGTCTCAAGGACCATCGCGAGCCTCGAATACGCACTCAGGTTGTGATAGTAATTCCAATACTGGCCGGATACGCACCAGAGACCTTTTCCTCGCAGTACCTACACAAGTTCATGACTTTCCTGCAAGGTCAGCTCAAGAGGGATAGAGAGCGGAATGCAGCTTTTGTGGCAATCGGAAAGATCGCACATGCCGTTTCAAGTGCTATCGCACCATACCTCGATGGCATTGTTCTATACATCAGGGACGGTCTCAGTGCCAAAGCGTAAGCAGGTTCTTAAAAGATTCTCCGGTCACACTTTATGCTGACCTCGTCACAGACGAAATCGCGTTGGTACTGATGAAGGACCAGTCTTTCAGTGCATCAGCATGCTTTCGATAGCAGTGGGTATGGCTCTTACCAAATACATGGAAGCTTTGCTAGATCCAATGTTCGCTTGTGGGCTCAGTGAAGCCCTTACGCAGGCTTTGGTCGATATGGCGCATTACATTCATCCAATTAAGAATCAAATCCAGGAAAAGCTTCTCGACCTACTAAGTCTAGTTCTGTCAGGTCGCCCTTTTAGACCCTTAGGATGCCCTGAGAATAAGATTCCACCTCTCCCTGCCTTCGCCAGGGACTTCAACCTTTCGGTGGCAGAACACAAAGACTCGGAGATAGTACTGGCTTTGGTTACTTTAGGTGCCTTCGACTTCACAGGCCATGGGCTTAATGAATTTGTGCGAGATGTCGCCATGCGATTCACCGATAGCAACAATCCAAAGGTTCGGAAAGCATCGGCCCTAACCTGCTGCCAGCTTCTCATACATGATCCTATCGTCTACCAGACCAGTTCCCACGCTATCCGAGTCGTTGGAGACGTCATTGAGAGACTGTTAGCCTTAGGAGTGGCAGACACGGATCCTGACATTCGACGAACCGTACTCCTAGCTCTCGACGACCGATTTGACAGGCACCTTGCGAAGCCGGAAAATGTTCGTCATGTTTTCCTTGCAGTCAACGACTCTGACTTCGAAGTTCGCCAAGCTGCAATTGTTATCGTGGGTCGTCTCACTGGTATCAATCCAGCACACGTTTTTCCGTCATTGCGAAAGGTCCTTATCAATCTCATCATGAGCATCAAAAATTCTAAAAGCCCTAAGAGCAAAGAAGATGGAGCTAAGCTTGTCGGAATGGTCATCGCAAACGCGTCCAGGCTTGCCAAGCCATACTGTGACGTCCTAGTCAAGACACTTCTTCCACAAGCTAGAGATCCAAACGCTGCAGTTGCAGCATCGACTATTACCGCGATTGGACAGCTTGCAACTACGGGTGGGACCGTCCTAGTGGAATACCTTCCTATCATCATGCCTACGATCGTGGAGGCCCTTCAAGATCTGAGCTCGCAGCGAAAGAGAGATGCCGCGCTTCACACTCTTGGTCAACTTGGGAGGAATGCAGGATATGTTATCGAACCATATAAAGACTATCCTCAGTTGCTCGACATCCTCATAAACATCATTAAGACAGAACAACCAGGAGGGTCGCGAAAGGAGACTATCAAGCTTTTGGGAACTCTTGGCGCCCAAGATCCCTACAAACATGAAGAAATTCTCGAAGTATCTTCTGAAGCTCGCCTGAAGGATGCTACAGACGTAGTCTCGGACGTTGGGCTTGTGATAGAGGGGATGACTCCCTCAAACGAAGATTACTATCCGAAGGTCGTGTTCAATATTCTAACGCAGACTGTTCTAGCTGATCCTTCCTTGTCCCAATACCACACTGCAGTCATTGAAGCAATTGTGACTATCTTCAAGACCCTAGGATCACGGTGTATACCTTTCTTGCCCGAAATCATACCGAGCTTCTTGAAAATCATACGCGCCGCACCAAACACGCGGCTCGAAATCTACTTCAACCAGCTTGCAATCCTAGTATCTATAGTCCGCGTCCATATACGAAACTTCGCGGATCCGCTTATCGAACTTGTCGAGCAATTTTGGGCCGTGAATAGCTCCGTGCAAGCCACAATCCTCTCACTAGTCGAATCATTGTCAAGAGCCTTGGATGGTGAGTTCAAGGCTCGCATAACAAGGATCCTCCCACTTATGCTCAGCGTGCTTGACAATGACCTGTCAGTGCGTCGGACCGCATCCGAGAGGGTACTACATACCATCTTGATATTTGGTCAAAGCGCCGAAGAGCATATGCATATGATCATTCCATCTCTAGTCCGTACGTTCGAGAACCAATCGAATCCCGTCACTATACGAAAAGCGGCTATCGACACAATTGGAAAGATATCGAGAGTGGTCAATATATCAGATTACGCATCGTTGATCCTACATAGTTTGACGGCATTGTTTGCCGGGAAGGAGCAGATCTTGAGACAAGCAGCACTCGACTGCATCTGCGCTTACGTCTTCCAGCTCGGACAAGAATATCTACTGTATGTCTCAACGGTCAAGAAAGTCCTGGTTGCGAACAATGTTCCCCATCACAACTACGATGTTCTTATCTCGAAGCTGCAGAAGGGAGAGCCTCTTCCCCAAGATCTTAGCCCAGACGAGCACTATGGCGGCCTTGGGGATGACTCTGGTTTTGCAGAGATCGGCCAAAAGAAATTGCCGGTTAATCAGGAACATCTAAAGAACGCTTGGGAAGCCTCACAGAAATCCACAGTCGAGGACTGGCACGAATGGATTCGGCGTTTCAGTGTTGAACTGCTCAAAGAGTCACCATCTCACGCACTGCGAGCTTGCGCTGGATTGGCTAGCCTATACCCACCCCTTGCTAGAGAGTTGTTCAATTCTGCATTTGCATCATGCTGGACTGAGCTCTATGAACAATATCAGGAAGAACTTCTACGATCTATCGAGACAGCCTTGTCATCATCGCATATTCCTCCTGAGATCATGCAGGTACTGTTGAATCTCTGCGAATTTATGGAGCACGACGACAAAGCACTCCCTATTGACATCCGAGCTTTAGGCGCGTACGCGGCCAAGAATCACGCTTTTGCGAAAGCATTGCATTACAAAGAGTTGGAGTTTGAAGAAGAAAAGACCCCCAGTACTGTCGAAGCGCTTATCTCCATCAACAACCAGCTGCAACAGACAGATGCTGCCGTAGGGATTTTGCGCAATGCTCAAAAGTACCGCGACTTCGATTTCAAAGAAGGTTGGTACGTAAAGCTCGAACGCTGGGACGAGGCTCTGGCGGCATACGAGAAACGTGAGAAGCAGCATCCTCAAGACGACAAAACAGCTTTCGAGGTTACCATGGGCAAGATGAAATGTCTTCACGCTCTTGGTGAATGGGATATTTTGGCCGATCTTGCTGACCAGAAATGGAGCTTGGCTAACCAGGACCAGAGGCGTGTCATTGCACCTTTGGCCTCTGCCGCTGCCTGGGGTCAAGGCCAGTGGGAGCGCATGGATACGTATCTTGAGGGTATGAAACCACACTCTATCGATCGCGCTTGGTTTACTGCCATCCTTTCAATCCATCGCAATCAATTCGAACAGGCTGCAGTACATATTGAGAAAGCTCGGGATGGTCTCGATACAGAATTATGCGCTTTGCTTGGAGAGTCCTACAATCGAGCTTACGGTACCGTTGTTCGTGTACAGATGCTCGCTGAGCTCGAGGAGATCATCGTCTATAAAAAGAGCGAAGGCAACGCGGAAAAGCAACAGACGATGAGGGCGACATGGACAAAGCGTCTCAGAGGCTGCCAGCCCAATATTGATGTCTGGCAGAAAATGCTCAAAGTGCGGGCTCTTGTTCTCACTCCCAGAGAGAACATCGACATGTGGATCAAATTTGCCAATCTCTGTCGGAAGAACGGCAGACAAGGCTTAGCTGAGAAATCTCTACACCTGCTGCATACCGTTAGTGGCCACACTCCCGAGGGCCAAGCCCAGTTTGAAAGCGGCCTGTCCGCACAAGCTACTCTTCAAGGCCCCACTGGAGTCCCAGAGGTCTTGTACGCTCAACTGAAGTACAGCTGGTCGACGGGTCAGCAACAGCAATCTCTCCGTAGACTTCGAGCCTTCACCGCGGATTTGTCTCATCAAGTTGAAGTACTCAGTGCTTCGAGTGCATCAAATATGGCGAACGGAAACAGCAACTATGGTGCAACTAATCTCATGCTGGATTTAAACAGCCAGAACGGTGTAGGTCCGAGGGCCCCTCGTAGTGACATGAGCAGTATCAGCAAATTGTTGGCCAAATGCTACATCAGGCAAGGCGACTGGATGACAGCCCTGATACATGGGAATTGGGAATCGAACCATGTTCGAGAAATAATTGACGCTTACTCCCATGCAACATCACACAATAAGACCTGGTACAAGGCCTGGCACTCGTGGGCGCTGGCCAACTTTGAAGTTGTTACAGCCTTGACGGCACAGGCCAAGCGCGAGGGGAGTGCCCTTCCTCCATCAATAATAGCCGGCCATGTGGTGCCCGCGATCGTAGGCTTCTTCAAGTCTATCGCCCTGGCATCTTCTAGCTCATTGCAAGATACGCTCCGATTGCTAACACTATGGTTCGCTCATGGCGGAGATATGGAAGTGAACGCCGCTGTGCTCGAAGGTCTAAACGACGTCAGTATCGATACTTGGCTTGAGGTTATTCCACAGCTAATTGCACGGATCAATCAGTCCAACAATCGTGTGCGGGGATCGATTCATCGTCTCCTAGCTGAGGTGGGTAAAGCTCATCCACAAGCACTAGTGTATCCGTTGACTGTCACTATCAAATCCAACGTTGCTCGTCGCTCTCAGTCCGCCACGCAGATCATGGAAAAGATGCGGGAGCACAGCCCCGGCTTAGTGGAGCAAGCGGAACTTGTGAGCCACGAGCTCATCCGAGTTGCTGTGTTATGGCACGAGCTTTGGCACGAAGGCTTGGAGGAAGCATCGCGATTGTACGTCGACAAGTGCTGTTGCCCATGATTAATTTATAAGTATCGTGCTAATTTCTTCAGGTACTTTGGAGACAAAGATATCGAAGGCATGTTTGCGACGCTCGGACCTTTACATGATCTACTGGACAAAGTGAGTTGTTTCTCAACCCCATTTGGCCAACCGTTGCTCATCACGAACAGGGAGCCGAAACACTCCGAGAGATATCTTTTGCTCAATCCTTTGGGCGCGATTTGCAGGAGGCTCAGCATTGGTGCCATGTTTATCGCCAGACCGGCGAGGACGGAGATTTGAACCAGGCATGGGATTTATATTACTCAGTATTCCGTCGAATTTCACGTCAAATCGTAAACATTATGAGCCTCGACTTGTCCTACATCTCGCCGAAGCTCAAAGATGCCAAGAACCTGGATCTGGCTGTCCCAGGAACTTACCGGAGCGGGAAGCCCGTCGTCAGTATCACTGGCTTTGATCGACACATGAGCGTCATCCAATCAAAGCAGCGTCCGCGGAGAATGAGGATGTATGGCAGTGACGGTAAATCCTACGAGTTCTGCTTGAAAGGCCATGAGGATATCCGTCAAGATGAGCGTGTAATGCAGCTCTTTGGCCTCGTCAATACGCTGTTGAACGCTGATCCCGAGAGCTTCAAACGTCATTTGAATATCCAGAGATACCCAGCGATACCGCTTTCCCAGGGATCAGGCCTTTTGGGTTGGGTTGAGAATAGCGATACCTTGCACAACCTAATCAAGGAGTACCGCGAGCATCGTCGTATCTTGCTTAACATCGAACACCGGATTATGCTGCAGATGGCACCAGACTACGATAACCTCACTCTAATGCAAAAGGTTGAAGTGTTTAGCTATGCGATGGACAACACCACTGGTAAAGACCTGTACCGTGTCCTCTGGCTTAAGAGCAAGAGTTCTGAATCCTGGCTCGATCGTCGAACCAACTTCACCCGTTCCCTCGCAACAATGTCTATGGTCGGCTACATTCTCGGGCTTGGTGACCGTCATCCTTCCAACTTGATGCTCGACCGCGTCACAGGCAAGGTCATCCACATTGACTTCGGTGATTGCTTCGAGGTAGCCATGCACCGCGAAAAATACCCTGAGCGTGTTCCTTTCCGTCTCACTCGGATGCTCACCTTTGCAATGGAAATCAGCAACATCGACGGCAGCTACAAGATTGCTTGCGAGGCGGTCATGCGTGTCATCCGCGACAATAAAGAGTCATTAATGGCAGTACTGGAAGCCTTTGTTCATGATCCTCTTCTCAACTGGCGTCTCGGTAACCGTGAAGCCCCGGACGAACCTTCCTTTCCTTCGGAGCGTCGCCAATCCATTGTTGGTGACCTTGAGACTGCTCCACAGGAGCGTCCACGCGCAGCCTCCAACCGTGTCCGCCGGATGTCGACAGTGCAAGCTGGTGCCCTCGACACTAATCTCAACGACGCAGATAAAGAAGTGCAGAATGCACGAGCAGTGCAGGTGCTAGCACGCGTGAAGGACAAATTGATGGGTCGCGACTTCAAACCCGACGAGGAGTTGAGTGTGGATAGGCAGGTCTCAAAGTTGGTGGCACAGGCGACGAGCGTGGAGAACCTGTGCCAGCATTACATCGGTTGGTGCAGCTTCTGGTAGGGGGGGGTAGATGAGACGAGGTTCACGGCACATGGTCTATGATTGACGGCGTTGACGCGTACATGCTATGATACCCCCATGCGGTTCACTTTAGCGGAGGCGTACTGGCGTTACTCAGCCTCTCCTCTTTTTCTTTTCTCATCATAGCGGAGACGTTTTTCGATTCTGGAAGTGGCCATGTAACCTCTACGAGGCTCGTTGTATTCGGATGGTTTGGTGGAACGAGCATAGGACTATACAGTCACGATCATACAGCATTAGCAATTGTCAATTCATCATTGATGATCCAACTGAAGACACTTCTGTACATCTTGAAGATAAACCGGCTGTGTCCCTTTCGAAGCGGCTTTTGTCTCTCTATTTCAAGCTTAATGCCCTCGCATGCCTTTTCGTAAAAAAGAATCATCGCAGAGCCTATGGAGCTTTCCTGTGGAGCTGGCAGACCATCATACGGTAGCACATCGCGAGGGGGAGGTCTCCCTTACTGTACACGCGGCATCATGTGTAGAAACCTTCTCAACCGAGGAGATGGGCATTGTAGTTCACGTCTCAGATGAGTAACTTTATACTGAGTGATCACAAGCCCGTCCACTAGCATCTCGGCGTCGCGGGACCCCATCCAGATACCTATGCCACCGACGGTCTAAAAACCCCATATATATGACACAGACACACAGACACACAGACACATGCAGCCCCTCGACACCCGTCACTTCCCCGCCCACCAACCGCTCCAACCGCCTCCGCTCCCGGCTTTCTCCTCAGCGGCATGCATTTTCCACCCAACAGCCTGCGCGGCGCCCTCTGCCATGCGATCCAACGGGCCCCCTGTGACGCCGGCAGCTTGCATCGCTCTCTCCCCTTCCCTCCTCTTCTCCGCCACGGCTTCCAATATGCCGCTGCCGTCCCTCCTGTCCCCGTCCCGATCGCTAGCACCACCGCCACCACTATTGCCTAAGTCCGACGTCTGGGGCCCCGCATCCCTCTCCGCCTGCGCGGCCCGCTCGAGTATCGCCGTCTGATCCACGCCGAGCTGTTGCAGGATCTCCCCCTCGCTCGGCACGACGATTTTGTCTGCCTTCCACCCGCCGTCTCCTTCCTCCTCGCCGCTCTTCAGATCCCCGATGAAGACCCGCTTGATCCGCTTCCGCCACGTTCGCTCCTTGGCCGCCTCCTCCGCCTGCACCCTGGCCCGTTCCCGGTTGAGGACGAGCGTCTGGTCGTCGTCGAGGGGCATGCCGGACTTCTCCGTCTCGATGGCTTCGATCAGGCGTTGGGTGTAGAGGGCGTGCTGTTCGGCGTAGAAGGCGGTGCGCTTGCGGCGGTTGTGCAGGATCATGTCCGTGAGGGCGAAGCCCGTCACGGATGCTGTGACGACTGCGGTTACGGACCGGGGTCAGCAAATGGTTGCGAGAAGGGAAAGTTGGAGATGTCTGCAGAGAAAATGGGGAGGGGGGGGGGGGGGGGGGGGATAACGAACTTGAGAACCCAACGATGCTATATACTGTGATCTTATGAGCTCGATCCGCCCACACTCTTCCTCTAACAACGACTCTATCCCACGTCGTTATCTGCGCCTCCCTCTCCCGTAACCTCGCCTGCCGTAGTCGTGCTACTTTTTCCGCCGCCGTCTCCTCTGGCGGCACTTTGCCCTGGGGTCCTCTCCTTGGATCTATGGGGGATGGAGGGGTTCGGGCGTTCGGGTTGGGCCGGGCATTGGGATTGGGACGGAGCGTGCTGGAGGGGGAGGCGCGATTGACGGCGGTAGGTTTGGTGTAGGCGTGGGGAGAGGTGGCGGTGAAGCGGGTTGCGTCGGCGGCGGAGCGGGACATGGTGTGGTCTGGTGATGGAGATTGGGGCGCTGATTGCTGTTGCGGGCGAGCTGTGAGCTCTGGATGTGGTCAATGGGGTGGAGGAGTGAGAATGGAGAGAAAAAGTTTAGCGCGATCCAATCCGCGACGGGATGACGACCAAGAGTTTCTTCGATCACTACCTACTTTAATGTATTCTCAAGTTACCTCTCTTCTGATGAAGGCCAATCTCAGAGATGAGGAAGTAGATCTTTCTATGTACTGCACTCGAGCATCAGAATGAGTGTCAATGGGTTTTGCGGCCGTCACCAATCTCGTTCACTACGGAACACTGAACACAGCTCACATTTTTTCCTTGCTCCCAATTCGGTACAGTGCTGCCAGCTTTTACTTCCACCTTCTCTGCTCTAATCAATGACCAGCCCTTACTCCCGTCCTCTCCATTTACTGCCCGCGTCTACGATCCTCACTGAGCGACGATGGAATCCAACTACCAGCCGCAGACGAATCTAGCATCCATCCTCTCGACACTCAGAACCTACGCCCCGTCTCAGCAGCAACCTCCTCAAGCCATATACCACCAACCCCAGACCTTCCAGCCCAACAACCAACCTCACCCCTCGCCTCAAGAACCAGATCTCGAAGAAGGCGAATACGACCCATCAGCCTACGACCCATCGCTCCCCCTCATCACCACACCTCACCCGCACCAGGGCCCTCACCACCACGCACCAAACCCCCAACCCCACCACCAACCACCACCAACCACCTCATCCCATCCCCACCCCCCTCCCTCCCCCAAAGCGCCCCCCCGCGCCCCTGACCCCAACAAACCCCACCACCACCCCCCAACCCCCCACCCCGCCACCATAACAACCTGGCCCCCCGCCCTCCGCCACATCACGACCCTCACAGCCACCACCCCCACCCTCGCGCCCCGCATCCGGCACCTGATCGCCACGCAGCACGCGCACGAGCAGCAATGGTGGTCCGGGCGGGCGGCGCTGCAGAAACGGCTCCGGGGCCGGGACGAAGGGCGGCGGCGGCTGGACCTGGTGCTGGGCTCGCTGGGCGGGACGGTCGGCGGCTCAACGACGGGCGCGGGGGACGAGCTGTCCGCGGCGCAGGAGCTGGCGCTGTACGACCGGAAGGTGCGTAGGGCGTGCGGGGAGATGGCGGCGGCGACGGCGAAGGAGCTGGGGAGGCTTGGGGTGCCGTTTTTCTGCACGGCGGAGGGGTTGGTGGTGGTTGAGGAGGAAGGGGGGGAGGAGGAGGGGGATGGGAAGGCGCGGGGGAAGGGGAAGGGGAAGGGGACGGTTTCGGGGCGGGAGTTGGGGGAGTTGAGGGGGAGGATGATGGTGTTGCTTGAGGACTTGTGTGGGGAGGAGTGAGGCCCGACTCTTTGGCGAAGACGCGTGAAGATGAATGAATGCATGCATAGTGATGGTGTTTGTGATCTGGATGATACCCCATGAGCGTTATTGCGTTTTACAACTTGAGATGAATGGTCTTGTCATGTGCGTGGCATGTGACAGAAGGGCGATGTCCTATTCTGCCCCAATACATATGGAATCAAGAGCAACATTGGACTATCATATTTATAGTCCACTTAATGACTGCGCCGAGAATCAAAGCTATGCCTATCTACATGCAAATCTAATAGAGGCGTCCCTCTCGAGCGCGCATGATTGATCAAGGAGTTCTCGTATGGAAGCAGACGCCGATCTAGATGCAAAACATAATTCAAGCACTTTAAGCATACTCAGCGCCGTCGCAATGATCGACCGTTGAGTCGTGATGTCGTGGGTGCCATCATCGTGGAAAAGACCGCTCGCTGGATCGAAGCTGATGAGGATGAAAAGATAGCAAATGACTCCGTCCCACCTATACCTCATCTATCATGAGGACAGTCCTGAGGATCACAGCCGCGGCCTAAACATCGTCCACGTCCCTCACAGTAATGTGTACAACATCCTCATCCCTCTCAGCAGGCATTGCATTCCGTATGAAGCTGGCCATTGGCCTGATTGTAGCAGTCTTGTTCTTTGTCCTTTGGATTGAGAGAATCTGGAAGGCCCCCGCAACCGCCACGATGCCACTGCCCCACCACGCGAGTCCCGTAAAGCCGATCTGAGCGCCGACACCATATAGATAGCCTGCAATAGGAGGCGCAAGAGTACGGCAAGCTGCACCTGCTGAAGCGGCGAGGCCGTTGACCTTGCCGAGTATCGAAGGGAATGGTGCTGCTTCTTTGAGGAGAATGAGGAGGACCGGGTATGCGAGTATGCTCAAGAAGTTCCGGATCGCCAAGCAGACATAAATGCCTGGGTACAGCGTAGTCTGCGAGAGGAAGGCCAAGTATGGAACGATGAAGTAAGCGATAGGATGAAGCACCGTGACCATGACGAAGGTTCTCCAAACCCCAAGCCAGGATGTGAAAAGAGGGAAAATAATAGCCTGGATGAAGAGGGCGATGATACCATTGATGGACATAATGATGCCGACAGACTGAATTGGAAGGCCAAGGCCGCCGGGGATGTTGAAGGGCGATTGAGAGACACGACTGGTGGAGATCCGTTCATCTTGTAGGAATATGGGGAGAAGGTGGTCGTAAGTCATGCTGTGGTACGTGAAGATGCCTAGTGCGACGACAATCATGGCTACCTTTCTCGTAAAGACTTTTGGGGTGTCTTTCGAGTGGATAGACCCCGGACGCGAAGTGCCATCGGCATTGAGCGTCCATTCCTTTGCTTCGTGAATGTCAACGGTATTGAATGTACCATAGGTGTCGGCACGAAGGTCAACCCCGTAATCAGCCGTAGCTCCAGCAGTCATGAGGGGCGTTTCTGCAGTGGTGTGATCTAAGTCCTCCTGCGTACTCCATGGCTGCATATCTGGATGTGTCTCAACTAAGAAGAGGTAGCCGAACAAAATGCTAATCAAGAGTATAGCGGCGCATAGGAGGTTTGGAAGGAGGTAAGGAAAGTGGGCAAAGATGCCTGTGGGAGAGAAGACGGAAGGCATGGAGATAGCAGGTCTGGCTAAAGTACCACCAATTGCAGGGCCAATGATCGTACCGATAGACCAAACGAAGGGCATCACTGCGAATGCTCGTGCTGCATGTAGTGTATCAGTGAAGGTATTGCGACGGCGAGTGCAGTAAGAGGCTTACGCTCATGCTCAGGCTTCTTGACCAACTCGCCAACCATCGTTTGAATGACTCCAATGTTTCCATCTGGCCCCAACATCAGTCAATGATGGCACATCTTGCAGCATCGTCTATACTCACTCAAGAGTCCACCCAACGCTCTACCAGCGAGAGCCACCCAGAAGTTGGTGGCGAAGCCAACAATGAGCAGCGATATGAGCGTCCCCGTACATCCGATGAGCAAGACGGGCTTCCGGCCCATTCGATCGGATACGCCACCCCATGCGAGGCCAGTCAAAGATTCGGCGAGGGCGAAGGATGAGATGAAGATGCCAGCCCAGAAAGATGCACTGGATCTATCGCCGATGTGGAAGTCTTTTACCATGACCCATGCGTAGGGAAAGCATGATGCGAGGGCTATTGGTTCGGCAACTCGACATATTGCTGGCAAAGGTATGAGCAGGGGTTCGCCAGGAGAGGAGAGGAGGAGGGGGGGGTGGGGAGGAGGAGGCGGGGGAGGAAGACGTACCTAGTATGAGGAGCTGTATGGTTGGGAAGCTGTCGGTGTTGTTGGGCTTGTGTCTTGAAGCATTGGTCAATACCATTTCCTCGGGAAGATATATGATTCTCACAGTACACAACCGTGAGCTTGTTCTTTTAAGATACCAAGTCAAGCAGTTGTGCTTGTTGTGTGTCTGTGTATATGATTTGGCTCAAAGTGAGGCTCGATGATGTATGAGGAGTGAGGAGAGTGAAGTGAAGGAAGTATTCGGAATGGCACGGGGTGGTGCAGCAGAGTAAGTAAGTAAGTATTCAAGGGTGAAGGGGAAGAAGGAGAAGAAGGGGAAGAAGATGGAGGGCGGAAGTGGACCGTTGAATTATTTCATCCTGCAGCTGCAGCGGGGGGGAGAAATGATAATTGAAATATCCATGAAGAATTTTGTAGATCATTCTTTTCAAAACCGTTGCGCTAAGCTCGAAGAGGTAAGCATGATACCCACTTAAGTGCATCTGGCCAATCGTTCTTCATCATCCCGCGCCGCGATCTTCTTATCAGCAGTCTGGTCTACCCCACGGCGCTGCTCTGCTCTGTTGTTTTGCCCCGACGACCAGCAATGCGACAATGTATAGTAATCGTAGGAGACGCACAATGGACCTCGCAAACCCTCCCGCCAGACAAGGTAGGAGCCATTCAGAGAGATGCATTGTTGTACTGTACTCCTACCTACATTTACCATTACACTAGCCCTCGTGTCGACTGCAGATGAGGGGTGCCGATCGATCAACAAACCGTTGCAAATCCACTCACCACTTCTGTTTAGCAACGACTGCATCTGCAACTAGATTCTCCGTATCCCGAGCGTTCGGAGTGAGCACTTCAGCAGATCAAAAGGACTTGCAAGTTGCAGCAGCAAAAGAATGGGTTTGTGAACTCTGCACTTCGGAATGGTGGAAGGTTGTTGCTTTGCAAAGATAAGGAACTTCCGAGCTTTTCCTTCTCCTTCTTTCCCAAGACATGGCACGCGAAAGGCGGTCAAGCAGTTTCGCAGTGAATCATTGCTTCATCAATGACTAAGTAACCCAAAGGCTAGACCACAGCAAAATCACGCTCATGCAGACATGTCTGAGCTAGGTACTCCGCATGTATGATCATCCTACTTGCAGCCTCTTCACTCCGTACCGAGTAAAGTATTCTTGTACGAAGACCGCACTCGTTGATATAGCCCTTCACTGACAGTCTTGGGAGCCTTGCCAAATTGCTCCCCCGTCCACACCATGCATACCAAGGTACTCACCTATACAGTATACCTATTATCTATTACGATAGCTACGTACTTCCAGACTATGTGTTTCGAGCTCTCCTTAGCCGCTCATCCTGAATGATCAATCATTTGTTTCGTGCATTTCCCCAGGTACCTACGAGCAGTGAGTGGGGCGGCTCAACGAGCGCTTATTCCCCGTGGCCCGCGTTCATCAAACATCGCAGGAAGGTGCTACCTCCTGAACAATGCAGATTTCGGCATCTTTTCTACCAGTGATTGTGGTCTGTGTGAGACATGGTGTGCTTGAGAGATGAGTGACCAGGGCTCTGTATGTTTCATCGTCCTTTGTCAAACAATTCAACCTCCCAGGCATGCGCATTGATGGTCCTCTTCGGGGGGCACGGAGATGAACCTATTTCCTTCTCATACAAATACTTTGGGACAGATTGTCCTCAATACGACCCGTCGCCTTCTCACGCTCATTGTTTCAGTCATTGTCTTGTTTCCCAACTCTTGCTGTATCTCACACTCGTTTCTGAACTGCAAGACAGTCTTCCCTTCTATCTTCCATTCTTGTGAGCACAATACCTACATTTCCACGTTAATTTACTGCTTCTCGTAATGATGTTGCTCGGTTTGGCCTCGCTCCTATCAGCAGCTTCTCTGGCCAGCGGCGCCAGCATTCACCGCCGTGATCCAGATATCCTCAATGCCCGTCAAGACTCAGGTGACCCAGGTCTCCAAACCATTCCTACATCAGCCAAGCCCGACAATACCTTCAGTAATGGCGCTCCGATGATCGCTGGCCCGCCGACGACAAGCGATATCCCCCCACCTGTTTACGGCAACCGGACCCTTGACCTCCCTTTCGGTCGTCTTTACGTACGTAATTTTGGAGTTCAAAAATGCTGTTTCTCGAACCAAATGTAGAGCCTTGAGAAAACTCGAACGAGCCTTTGCTCGGCAGAAATATCTCAGACCTCAGTGTCCCGTCTCGATCAGATTATACTGACTCCAAAATCTTTCATCCAGCATGGCAACATGAAATTCTTCCCTGCCGGGCAATTGAACTCGGCGACCGGCGACACAGACCTGTGGTTACCCCAAGGAACCGACTCGGCAACCCAGAGTGCTTGCGGCATACCCGACAATGCGTTCTCGATCAGCAAAGTCGCCATCCACCCCTACTTCCTCAAATACGCGGACCTCAGCCGTAAGCTATCCAGCCAAGCTTGCCCTTTTTGACACGAGACATCCAACGCTGACTTGGGCTTGAACCCCAGGGTACTGCATGCAGGACGTGTGCATCTCGTTCTGGAGCGAAGACGGCTCGTCGGACATGATGCTCAAAGTCACCGACATCTGCTCCACGGACCCCAACGATCCGACTTCCTGCGCGACTCCGGCGGACATCAAGGTGGATCGGACCAAGGCAAAGATCATGGAAAAGCTCGGTAGCGCCCCAACGGGCGACGTGTACCCCGAGCAGATATGGTGGTTCTTCATGAAATGTTGGGACGATGTAAGTATGGGGCATTCCCCGATCTCAACAAAACTTAATCATACAAAAGAGCAATCCTCATCATCGCCATTTCTATCCCTTGACTGACAATCCCCCCCCCTCCACAGGGTCTCGTCCAACCCGCCTACGCCGACAATTGGTTCGCGCAACCCGCCCTCCCCAACAACCTCGGCTGGGCGCAATCCGCTCAACATCAACAATGGGTGAACAACCAGGCCTCCTACCCGCAGCACAACCCGCCATTGCCCCTCTACTTCAACGGCGCGTACGACCCCGTCCGCGACAACACCTCCTCGCCGCCGATTGAAGACTTCGACCCGAACGAGACGTACAGCTGGTCGCCGATCGCGGGCGGCAAAGGCTGGGGCAACCCGTCCGGAGCGGCGAGCGGGACGAGCAGCGACAGCGAGGAAGCCGCCTCCGGCTCCTCCGTCACGTCCGCTGCCCCAGACGCCAGCGCCAGCACCCAAGCAGGCGGTGCAGGCGGTGTGGGAAGTCCTACGAGCACCTCCGCCGCTCCTCCCGCGCAGTCTAGCTCCTCTGGTGCTGCCGACGACGACTCCGGAGACGAGGACTGCGATGAGCTGTGATTTGGAGGCCAGCGCTCAATGTATTGATCGAATGTTCCCCATGATCTGGTATAAGGGCATGGGAGAGGGAGGAGGGGAGACTGGTATCAAGCGTGAACGTTAGTAACAGGGTTTTTTGCGGGATTTCCGGGAGGAAACTTACACGAAAGCTGGGGGATTATGCTGGTTCATAGTGTCCCTCGCTATGACGCCCCGAGTTGGTTGGCCACGTATCGCAGGATTTGTAATCTTAATATCCCAATATCAAATCCTTGCGTCAAAATCCTTTTGTTTCCAAAGCCGTGCGGATGCCTCGGTGACTCGTATCGTTCTTCCCCATCTCCCATTTCATTTCGTTGATGCATCCATTCAAAACCCCTCGTTGCCCCAACCTCTCCTCACACAAGACTGCACGCCACCATCCTCACCGGCGGATAAGAGTTCAACCTTACCCTCCTCTTCCCTTGCTCCCTCCGCGTCCTCCGCCGCCGCAGCGACCGGCACGCGGAAACGGCGAGGATGCACAGCCCCAGCGCGATCATGGCGAGCGCGATGAGCCAGGGCCGGGAGATGACGAGGGAATACTCCCCGCTCCAGGAGGGGAGGCGGTGCCATGGCGGTGATGCTGCTGGTGGTGAATAGTGGGTGGGATCGGGGGTGTGGGGTTGGGCGATGGCGACGTTGACGTTGGGGCCTAGTTTGGCGACGAGGGGGACTTTGGGCATTTTTGGTGGGGGGTGGGGGGTGGGGGGTGTTTTGTGGGGGAGACGAGTGGTGGTGGTGGGGGCCGTCGTTGAGATGTGGTGTATGTCACATATGAGATGCAGGGACCGTCTGATGGATGTCTTGATAGACGATGGACGGATGGACAGGCCTTTTCAGGAAAAGACGCAAGAAAGAAGTGACAAGACAGCCAGCAATGCGCAGTAGAGTAGCTATTCAAGACCTCTGTAACATCCTCCGAAACAGAGGGAAAATCGGAAACCAGCTAGGTACTTATCTATTCTTCCGCAGCGCAAGTGTCCAATCTCGCGACACCAGTCGGGCGGTGCAAAGCGAATAATGGTTCTTCGTATTCATGGTGGACGGAGAGATTCGAACGAAGGAGCGAACGAGCGGCCCGCAACCAACACGAAGGTTGCAATTATTGTTGTAGAGTACCATAGATGATTGGGATGTGGGGGGGGGGGGGTAACAACAGGTCGAACAGCGCGCCTACGTAACTATAACATCCAACAATGTTAATAACCATCTAGAGTAGATGAAATTGATAACAGCGAAAGCAGGAAGCTCGGGTCTTGAAACAGCTGGTTACCCCGCAAGAACAGCATCTGGGGAATAATTCCATCTGGGCAAATAATAATGCTTGTATCAGATAGACTGCTAGGTGCGGTCCGTCGGTATAAGATTTCTTGGGAGAGCCGGAGAGTGGAAGGCAGATGGCGGAGCAAGTCGAAACGTGCCAGCAAGTGTACGGCAGGGCTGCAACGTGTGGGAGTGGAAGCAGATTTATTAGGCTTGCAGTGCCGCGTTGGCGCAGCACTCACGCCCAACAAAGCCTGAGTACGAGGCCTTGGCAAGGGATGCGTGGGAGTGCGAATGCGAGATCTCGGTACTCTATTATGCGATAGTCAGAGTACTCGGCCAGCTACGAGATCAACCTGTACGTGGTGCTGACTACGAACCTTCCTTATGGGAGAGCCAATAGATCTCATCCTCCTTCCGCCAACCCAGCATATCGCCAAAGCCGGATTTCTTATTAGCAGCCACCTCGATCGGTTCCCCCTTACGCCAATATACCACCTATCGAAGAACGACATACTATGACACGCCATCGCCCCTAATCCGACGGTTCCTCTACTGTCTTCAGATCACGCGTCTGAATACATGTTTAGAAGAGACTCTGGGACGTCGATATCTCTTTCACGAATATCGTATGAGCTTAGATTTACTATGGGTACTCGACTCTTGATAAGGTTAGATGGGAGTTATCTAGAGAGTGGTTAGTCAACATCACTGTGGAATGGTTTGACCCTCTTTCACGTGCGAAATATTAGAATATCTATATGCTCTCGATACAAGTTGTGTGGCAGGTGCATGGAGAGGGTATCGGGGACAGGATACTCTCGAGAGTGGTTCCTTGTGCAAAAGAGGAATCAGGTCGCTATGGACTCTAAGGGCAGCTATGATTGGACGATGAAGTGGCTTTTCAGGACACAGAAGGGTTATACACGAGATCTTCAGTATATCTGAAGGTCTTGAGGTATCATATACATATCTATCGCAACCCTGTAGAAGTGGCCCCCCGTACACCCCCAGGATAAAAACAATATAAACCAATTCATGTCCAAGATAGTCAGAGTACTCTTCCGTTGGCCTTTTATGGTGATGTGATCGATAAGATAAAATTATCATCTTCGAGGACACGGGCACCACGTGGTCCTGTATATTTTCAATGTGGATGCTGTCAAGGACCAGATGTCGCCCAGCTTGAAAGATCTCGGCGGTTTCTGGTCGAAATGTCGCCCAAGAATTAGATTTCACACAGGACAGAAAGTGTACCTACTTGAACATCGAGCAAGACTCATCACGGCTGATAGTGAAAGATATAGCGTCACTTAGCGATAGGTGCTCAGCCTCACGCGATGAACAGTACTCTTACTCAAGCGAGTCAAGTAAAAAAAAGAATGACGTTGGGTCGATGGGTGGAAAGATCTGCAGTATAAATGATAAATTAAATTTGTGCAAGGTACCCGCCCTGAAAAGCTTGGAACTTGCAAGACCGGAAAGCCGTTGAGACTTGCGTCAAGCCACCAGCACCGGGTAAGAACAAGCTACCTATACCTATAACATATAATCTCCATCGCTTACATCCTTTCCCAATCCCACTACACACGACTACTGCAAGTCTGTAAGCAGGTAAGCAGCTACCATGAGGCTCTTCAACGACTTGGATAGCTTCCATTACCATGTGTTTCCTTTCCCGCTACTCTCGCTCTCCAAGGGAACCTTGTCTCTTTGCTCTCATCTCCTATAGTACATCCCCTTTCGGCTGGGCAAGGCTTTAGTTGTTGATCTCTCATCTGCTTTTTCGAGCTATTGCTCCTCTCCAATTTTCCTACACGCATGCGCTTTGAGCGATTGAAATGTCTGTCATTCTGGTTCATGGTCCCAGAGCATGCGTCGCAGCAGTGAGCAGAGACGAATACTGGTCGGCTGTCAGGTAGGTTGTCGCCTATGCTTCATTTTCCTACTGTTCAAGTCGCAACACTGGCCCTGGCGTTATGTCAAAAACCTATTTCGGCAAGGTGCTTCTGGCAAAGCCCGTGCGACGGTGCAAGCCTCTTCGACTGCCGGGCGCCTCCTTCCAAGGGTCTTAAGGCTACTACGGACATGATAGAAGACTAGCAGGGTATCACAGAATTGAAGCGTTGAGCAAACCTGTATTTGCTGACCCTAACGGCGGATGAGACCGCATGAGCGGTGAGATCGAGAGTCGAATCCATGCGAGGAGAAGAACTAGAAAAGAACGTTCCGAGCGCTTTACCAGCCACGACGTCAAGGTATCATCATCAAGCACTTTAGTACAGAGTCTTTTTCAACTTGAAGATAGCCGTTGAACTGGTCGACAGCCGTGCGACTTGGCCAGACATGGTCAAGTCTGCGCCCAATGACACACGCCTGAATGTACCCGACGGCTCAAGCAGGGTTCTCCTATACATGCTGGCGGTTACCTCATCTCCTTTGCCATCAACTAGCACCGGCACTCTTTTTTGAGCATGATATGTAGGTCAGAGAGTACAATGATGGCTTGCTAAAGGTATGACAGCAAGCCTCAGCTGTCCATGCCTGCAACGTTCGTCGATCCTTCGTCATGGACAGAAGCATCTTAACGAGGACACCTGGAGGGGCATGTCTATATAAAGCCCTCCATTGGCCATCATTTCCTGTCTTTTTAATCAGCATCTGACCTTCACCCACAAGTTACAGACATTTATATCTTTATCAACCTTTGTCAGACCATCAAATATCAATATCTCTCCCAACATGAAGACCTCATTCTTCTCATGCTTGGCATTGGCCAGCTCATTCGCATTCGCCGCCCCAGCTGTTGACAGCGCCCTAGTCGACCGTGCCACAGTGTCTCCCTACTACGCTCCTTCTTTGGCGATTCTCATCAATCTCTATTCAGAAGTCAAACAATACACTGCTGCAATGAGTGAGTCGACCGTCTAGCCTCACAAACTTCAATCGGAATGGTTTGGCACTATGCCCAAACCACCGGTTCTTATGGCAGATGACTGACATACCCTTCCTCAGACGTTACCTCCGCGACTCTGAAGCCCCATACCGCAGGCCAAGATACGGCCGCCGTCAACGCTACGTACAAATCGAACATCGCCTCGATCAACACCGCCATCACCAGCGCTACTGCCGACATCAAAAAGACTCTGGCCAGCCCTCCCCCCGCTAAGCGTGAAATCGCTCTTGCTTCGCGACAAGCCGCCGTTAGCCTTCCGGGTGAACTGGCTCTGATCATTGAAGAGATTGGTGGCACATTGAATGAAATCATTGCCACCCTCGGCTTGAGTAAGCAACCTCACTCCCGTTATGGTGCTTTCACAGCTAACCGGTCGACCTTTCAGCTACCACGCTATCCTTCCTCGGTCCATTGGTGACATCTTTGGGCGCTTTGGTTGCATCTCTCATTCCGGTGGTGAATAATCTCCTGATAGTTGTTGGACAATTGCTTGACGGAGTCCTCGGAGGATTGAGCGCGGCTTTGCTCGGGCTTACTCTGTAAGCAGGCTTGGTTGAACGTGTATGCCATGGAGAATTCAGATCTCTTGCAGGCGGAACGCAAGAGTGTATGTATCCAGCAATGACAATAGATAATACTTGAATTTCGAAAGATCCTGAATGAAATCTGGAATGTTTTTCGAGTAACTGAATACAGAATAAAATATGAGATGATTAACAGGGTAAATGAAGAGCTTCATAGGGGCGGAAGCAAAACAAACCTTTCCCAATTGGGAAAGCTGTTAGCCGAGACTTGTCCTCTCCTTGAAATAATACAACATACTCCATACTCCGTACGTAGATCGACATCAAAATTCCTACCAATAACCCTAACTTCGAAAGTAGACCCTGTAGCTGAGTATCTTAGAACGATTTCCTAGCATTGTACTCAGGCCGGTTTTTAATATTTGGCCACTTAGCCTAATTGAGTAAGGTTGCTTCAGAGTCAGTACTTCCTATCTCGACAAAGAAGACGATTTTAAAAAATCTTCTGGCTGCAAAGTCGTAGAGCAGTACTAGGAGAGTACCTTTTGTACCAATGTCATTTTCATAGAAGCTTTTGATGAGAAGTTATCTGTAGTACACAGATAATGCACTTATCCAAGATAGGGAAAGTGGCCAAATATTAAAAACCGGCCTGACTATAGCTTGAACATTAAGAACTTTTAAGCCTCCCATTGGATCTGACAGGGGCAATGGCCCCCAAAAGTGAGCCCGGGTTGGGTGCAAGTCCGAGTGAAGTCTAAGCGCACTGGCAACTCCGTACTTGGCGCCGAATCTTGGCGTGTACAGGACTACTCAGTTCACAATTCACAATGTCTCAATGATTGACATTCTTTCTTTCTGACCACCAAACGGTAATGGCACCTTCAGACCCTTATCCTTCCCCACCACCCAGTCCCGCCCAGATCAAAGCCGACCCCATTCTCCGCAACGCGCTCCGCTACACCCTCAGCGCGAAAGAATACAAGACTCTCCACCAATATCTCATATCTCGCTCACCACCATCAGTCAGGAAGCGAGCGCTGCCACCACCGAAATATGCCGCTCTGGTGCAAACGAAGGACGACTATAATGGCGCGGCGATAAGAGCTTCGTTGCGGGTGTTCATCGCCACGCAGACGAGCTTGAAGCTTTGGGAACTGGTGAAGGGGAGTGTGTTTGCTAGAGGGAAACCCCAGAGGTATAAGATGAAATTCGCTCGTGGGAAACCTCCAATTGCTGACTCAAACGGTCGCAGAGTCAAACCGAAGACCCCCATCCTCAAATCCCCCAACCTCCGGCTCTCCCTCTCCCTCTCCCTCCTCCTCCTCCTCCACCGCCTCCTCTTCCGCTTCTTCTCCCGCCTCCGCTCGAACCTGCTCACCAAAGAAGCCGCCCCCTTCCGCCGGCGGAATCCCCGCGTCTCCCAATCCCTGACGTCCCGCCTCGCTCCGGCGATCGGCGCGAGTCTCGCGGGCTTCGCGCTCGGCGTGTATCCGGGGGATCAGTTGAGGATCACGATCGCGATCTATGTGGCGACGAGATCGCTGGAGTTTGCGTATGGAGCGTTGGAGGAGGATGGGTGGTTCAAGGGGAAGCCGTGGTGGTGGGGGAGTTGGTTGTTGATGCCGGTGGCTACGGGGCAGTTGTTGCATGCGTTTGTGTTTGACAGAGATTGTTTCCCGAAGGTATGGGCTCCTCGATTTGAGACAGAAGGAGGCTCTAGATGCTAACGATTTCAGGCGTACGGCGACTTCATCCTCGACCACACACCCAACTACGTCCAACACAGACCGATCTCCTACCCCGCAAACCTCTCCTGGCCAAGCACAAACGAAATCGTCGACTCGCTCGCCGAGATGTCCCGACTCAATTGGCCGTATGTTTCCCCCGCCCCCCTTCCCCGCCCTTTTCAAGACGCCCCATCCCGCTAACCCACCCCCTCCCAGACCCTTCATATCCCCCATCCTCTTCCCCTCAACCCCGACCCTACCGCCCACCCTCACCCGCCTCGCCCCCATAACATCCCCCGCGCACCCATCCCACACCTCCCTCTCCTGCGCCACCCTCCACCCCGCCACCCCCTCCTGCCTGACGACCTTCCTCCGCTACATCCTGACCGCCTTCCCCGCCCTCGCCAAATTCTTCCTCGCCTACCACGCCCTGCTCTCCGTCCCCAAATGGCGGCGCTTCACCCAGGAACCCTCGCGCGCGCTCAACGCCCTCGCGAAACGCGCCCTGCGCACATCGGCCTTCCTCACCGGCGCCATCGGCACCTCCTGGGGCTCCATCTGCCTCTTCCAGACGCTGCTGCCGCGGACCCTGGCGCCGTCCGCGCGGTGGGCGCTCGGCGGCGCAATGGGCGGGCTGTGGGGCGCCGTCGACCGGCGGGGCGGGCACGGGCACTTCCTCTACAGCGCGCGGGTGAGCATTGACAGCGCGTGGAAGGTCGGAAGGAAGAGGGGGTGGTGGACGGGCGTGCGGGGCGGGGACGTGCTGCTGTTCGTGGCGGGGCTGGGCGTTGTCAATGTTTGTTTTGAGAGGCACGGGGAGGGGATGGGCGCGGTGGGGAAGGGGGTTGGGTGGTTGAGGGGGGAGGAGCTGTTTGGGAAGGGAGGGGAGGGGACGGAACATTTGTCTGGCGAGGGGAGGGGAGAAAAGGGGGATTGAATGAGATGACGTGAATAAGCGATGGACCGGCACAGTATCAAACAGAGACTCTTGTGCGTTCCTCTATGCTCTCCCTTGCTGGGCATGGAGTCTATACCCAGTCTAAGAACCATGTTAATACACGACGTACGTAACAGAACCCCAGAGCAGCACTATCCGCACAAGCCGTGCTGAAAGCAAAACGTACATGCACACATGCTTCGAAATGCTCCGCTGCTCTAAAGCAACCACAAGCAGAACTCTTCCGCCTCCGGCGCCAAAGAACCTTAGATGGAATTAAAAACATACAAAACAGCAAGCAAGCCTCGCGCCCGCCTGTTCCGTCCAGCTCAATCCGGAACCCTCCCCCTCCCCATCCGCTCTATATTCCCCAACAGCCCGCTCCTGCCCCCGCCCGCTCCGTGCTCGCCCCGGTCCCTGTCCCAACCGTACGCACCCGGCGCGGGCATGCGGCCGATCCTGCTCTCGCCGCTGTACCCCCCGAAGCCCGGCGCTTTCAGACCGGAGCCGGACGTGGACCTCGAGAGGGTAGATCGCGCGTCCGTTGGCGGCGGAGGAGGAGGAGGTTGTGCGCCGGTGCCCGCTGCGCCATTCGACGACGACGGCGGCGGGGCGGACATGGCGGTTTGGGAGAGGAGCATGAGCTCTTCCGTCGCGGCGATGAGTTCTGCGGTTTCGGCGCGGGAGGCGGAGAGCTGGGAGGCGAGGGAGAGGTTTTGTTCCGTGGTGCTGGCGAGGTTTTGTTGCATGGTCTTAAGCTCTCGTTCCACGCTTGATATTTGACGGCTCTGTTCTTCCAGCCGTTGCTCTTGCTGCTCTCGGTCCTGCCTCTCTTTCTCTTTCTGCGCTTCGATCTCAGGGGCCGAACGAGCGATAAAAGCCCCTGGCTCAACTCCCGTCATAGTTGCATCCCTACCGACCCTCAAGTCGTCATTCTCTTTGCTCAGCTCATCGATTTTGGCCTGTAGATCTTTGATCTTCTTTTCCCACCTATCCGAATAGCTCTTCTTCAACGCCGTAACCTTAGCTTCATGCTTGGTCTTGTACAGCCCATGCAGCTCTTTTGCAACCTTGGTCACCGCAGCCTCGACTTCACTGTTTGTGTTTACGCTGCCGTTTTCTGAGGGCGCAGTAGAGGATGAAGACGCTCTCATACCAGCGACCTTGCTCTCCGCTTCTACCGTTTTTGATTCTGCTTCTTGACGCTTGTATTCTGCCTCGCTAACCCGTTGTAACAATTGGTCTTTCTCCCGCTCACCCCGGATGATCTCCTCTTTAACGTCTTTCAACACGGTCTGCATCTCCTGTTGCCTTTTCTCCCAATCAGCTTTTTCCGCTTGCAACCCCTCTTTCGAATTCCGCTCCTCGCGAACTTGCTCTAGTGATTCGCCAACCCGTCTTTCGGCATCGCCCATCGCATTCTTAAGGCTGCTGACCTCTGCTTCTTTGCCACTTAATTCAGCTTTCAGCGAGGATATCTGCGACTGGAAAGCTGATTTCATTGACTCGAGTTCTCGGGCGGAGATACTGGGTATTGAGCGTGGTGTGGGTGCCGGTGGAAGGTCGAAGTCGAGAAGATTGGCTAGGTGACGCGATTCCGAGGGCGTACCTGGTGGTAACGCTTGTTTTGCCGGTGATGGCGTGCGGCGACTTGAGAGATGCGAGGCAAGCTCTGACTGGGTGTGATATTTCTTGGGCGACACACGGCCATTCCTGCTAGGCGATCGTTCAGCTGCAGGGTTGAATTGTCCAGTGAAGTCAATGAGGAGGTTTGTGGTATCGTTGTCGCGAGGTGGTTTCTGCCGCCGAGGTGTCGGTGATGAGTGGCCATCGTCGTACGGATGCCGATATCTTGACGGTGTATTTCCCCCAGCACCACCAGTAGGCCGGGGTGTTTGCCCTTCCTCGAATGGAGATTTTGGTGGACTACCAAACGCGTTCTTCGTAGGAGATTGACCCAATCGTGCAAACCGAGTCATGTCTGCATTAGTTACAGCAGAGAAAGCTGAGAATACCGTGTCGTCCATGCCAGCATAACCAGCAGGTCCGTCCACCGCAGAGACTGTATCATCATGTATAGTGAAGTCATTTGTTCTCATCGTATCGTCTCCCACTGGGTGAGATGCCCGTGTGAAGCCTTCATTCTCTCTCAGCGCGTCCTCGGTAAGCTGCCTGGGTCCGGGTTTCACTGGTGATGAATCGACATCTGCAACAAAAGGAGAGCTGGGAGGGTTGCCTGGACTGCCGGCTAGGTTCTCATTGTTTTGCGGTTCAAAGGCGTGTTTTGTTGGAGATTGATAATGTTCTCCGGTCAGAGGCCCAATGCGGTTTGCATTAGAGGGGGACAGTGGCGACAGCGGTGCAGCCATCTCACTCGTATTTCCGGTACTGCGTTGGAGAAATTGTCATGGAGCCTGCGCGCAATCCACAAGTAAACATGCCAAGCCTTTAAGCCACTAGTGCGTTTGGGGCTCCATGCAGATGATTCCCGATGTCCTGTGGGATATAAGGTAACCACGGAAAAAGGTTCAACGATAGCGCAAAACTACATTTTTGTTCACACATCCACAACGACATCATTTACGGGTCTGAGGCCTACAGTACGGTAATCAGCTCATTATGAGGTATCTGCCCGTACCCATAATAAGCAGTTTACACGACTGTAGGCCTCGGGTCCAAGGACCTCTGAAATCGCGCGATGCCACGTACTCTTTCCGACAGTCAGGTCATCAAAAGCCTCTCTTTCGACTGAGTCATAAGCTCACGATACGGATCATCTACCGACCTCGCCCTACCATAAGCACACAATCCTCAAAAGAGTCTATAAAACAGTCTCTCGACGCGTTCGACAAAAAGTCACGTGTCATTTCAATCATGTCAACAAACAGTAGCACANATGCCAAGCCTTTAAGCCACTAGTGCGTTTGGGGCTCCATGCAGATGATTCCCGATGTCCTGTGGGATATAAGGTAACCACGGAAAAAGGTTCAACGATAGCGCAAAACTACATTTTTGTTCACACATCCACAACGACATCATTTACGGGTCTGAGGCCTACAGTACGGTAATCAGCTCATTATGAGGTATCTGCCCGTACCCATAATAAGCAGTTTACACGACTGTAGGCCTCGGGTCCAAGGACCTCTGAAAATCGCGCGATGCCACGTACTCTTTCCGACAGTCAGGTCATCAAAAGCCTCTCTTTCGACTGAGTCATAAACTCACGATACGGATCATCTACCGACCTCGCCCTACCATAAGCACACAATCCTCAAAACAGTCTATAAAACAGTCTCTCGACGCGTTCGACAAAAAGTCACGTGTCATTTCAATCATGTCAACAAACAGTAGCACACAGTCATTTCAGCATAGGCCGTAACGCCTCTACACTGTCAGATCTCAACATCTAGACATTACACTTCTTATTCAGCCTCCGCAATACCGCATCACCCTCTAATCACCCCAAGAGAGCATCTTCGTCTTCTTATACCGTCATCGACTACCTACTCAGCCTACGACGCGAGCGATCATCCACCCTGTCCTCTTCCGGGGTGTCTCGATGTATATAGTTTCAAATCGTTCGACTTCGCCCTNAATCCACAAGTAAACATGCCAAGCCTTTAAGCCACTAGTGCGTTTGGGGCTCCATGCAGATGATTCCCGATGTCCTGTGGGATATAAGGTAACCACGGAAAAAGGTTCAACGATAGCGCAAAACTACATTTTTGTTCACACATCCACAACGACATCATTTACGGGTCTGAGGCCTACAGTACGGTAATCAGCTCATTATGAGGTATCTGCCCGTACCCATAATAAGCAGTTTACACGACTGTAGGCCTCGGGTCCAAGGACCTCTGAAAATCGCGCGATGCCACGTACTCTTTCCGACAGTCAGGTCATCAAAAGCCTCTCTTTCGACTGAGTCATAAACTCACGATACGGATCATCTACCGACCTCGCCCTACCATAAGCACACAATCCTCAAAAGAGTCTATAAAACAGTCTCTCGACGCGTTCGACAAAAAGTCACGTGTCATTTCAATCATGTCAACAAACAGTAGCACACAGTCATTTCAGCATAGGCCGTAACGCCTCTACACTGTCAGATCTCAACATCTAGACATTACACTTCTTATTCAGCCTCCGCAATACCGCATCACCTTCTAATCACCCCAAGAGAGCATCTTCGTCTTCTTATACCGTCATCGACTACCTACTCAGCCTACGACGCGAGCGATCATCCACCCTGTCCTCTTCCGGGGTGTCTCGATGTATATAGTTTCAAATCGTTCGACTTCGCCCTATCGAAACGTATCCGAATGTGGTTCCATCGGATCTTGAATCTCGGCCGCCTACCGAGTAACAGACTATACTGAGAAGTAGTGACCCTCAGCAGGATACTACTGTGCTCAAGAGACTCCCGGGCTAATAGGATTCTCACGAGAAATTCACCAAATCATACCCCGAATTGCATTTTTATATCCCCTAGGGGTATGAATCGGTATGAATGGCATATCGTATAATACGACGAACGATAATTAATTAAGGGGTATTATCTGAAAAGCACTCTTTGAGGGATACTCTTCGGGGAATATCTGTTCTTCGAGTGGTGTTTCTTAAAAAGTAATACAGGGCAGTAACTTTTCGAGAAATGACGAAGAATCTGCAGTTCACCACGGACATATCGCCGGGCTTCTATCTAATGCTTGTCGACCAAAAATGATTTGATACATGTCAATTCGATAAAGCTCAGACTAGCTTTATGTATATTGATGGACTTGGTCTTCTATCCACCACGAGTCTTCTGATCAGATCGCTTTAATGAGCGACGCGAAGCCATACACCAGCGTCTACCTTGCATATCCGAACTCCAGAAGATGCTCAAATGTATCTCTCTCCTCTGCTAGAGCCACATTGGATGCATGTCATTTCGATGCCAGCGGCAATCGGTCAGCCGCTTGGGAAACAGCAAATTGGCGGAAGCGGCAATAGCCGTGTGGTGTTCCTTCTCAACAAGTGGACGGACTTCTTTGAATCGAGCCACAGCGATACTAGTTTCTCGCAGTCCGTGGGTCTAAGGGGATAGGAGAAGCGCACAAACATTTCAATGTAGATCTCGATGATATAACCAAATCTCATGTCGCTGTTCTGGAGTCACCCCCTTAGATCCAAAGCTGGATATTCCTTGCACTGCTCTCATCTGTAGTTGTTCCCTTCACAGTGGTCTCTCATGTGCACCCATTGAGTCTGGATGTCGAGGCACAGACACACTCGCTGTGTCTAGTTGATAGCAACTTGGCTAAACGCAGATGTTATCAACGACTCTCGTTTTGGGAATTCAGTGTTGTCGAGATCGCAATGGCTCAAAGAAAAGCTTGGTATGGTTCATACAACTTGGACCTTACGCTACTCGACTTCTGTGTCACGAGACGCGGCACAAACATAAATAGAAAGAATAATTGTATGAGAACGACAGAAATTTACAGATACTAAAGGAGAATGTTGTGGCTCTAGGCTACAACTGTAACCGCCAGAGGTGACGGCGACCTTAGCCAAGAGGACACCAGAAGGATTACCGCCAAACTTCTCCGTTATGGCTCATATCTATTGCACTATTGCTGCTGGTCGCAGAGCCATAGAGTATGTTAACGAGAGGAAATCGGAAATCGCAAGGCTAGCCGACATCCAGTGCATATCCAGCTCATCTTTCTGGTGACAGGCAAAGAAACATCTAGATAACATGTTCTGCCGATTCAGAAATCCTCACGTGCAAAAGCCAGTAGAGTAATGGCCTCCTGACTATGCATGCAACACCTTCGTTAGTCAAAGCCATTGGTTGACATCCGATAAGGTTGCTCAAGAGCGTCAATGCACGATAATACTTCCTGAAAATGCAAATCGGGTCCGCCAGTGGTATATCTCAAGCTCAGTCTCTAGATCAAATCTGTACAGCTGATGTCCATGGACTCTCCTGCTGGAAGCTTTAAAGCCAAGTGATCAGGTGAAGCCGCAGGAGTCGGCAGAGGTGCAGGTACTGTCGGAGCCAAGCCGGGCTTTCTGAAGTCTGGTGGGGGGCTTGCCCAGGCAAAGTCCAGATACTCTCCAAGGATCTTTCGTATCCCAGCAGCCAATTCTTGGACTTGCTTCTGCCTCGACAAACTCCAAACGCGGTCTTTGGTACCTCGGCCAGACTCCACGGCTGTTGCTTCACCTCCGTCAAGACCGTCGAGTATACTTCTCCAGACACGCATCGTTTCGTTCAGCTCGTCTACATTACTAACACCCATGACACTTACTCCGAGCTTGGGGGCATTCGGCTTGACGTGCTCTCGTCGCCATGGTATGCCGGAAGCTGGATCGCCCTTCGAACCGACAGCCTCGCCTTCACGCATCCAGGATTCTAATGCAAAGCGGATAGCAACTTTCTCGATCCGGTTGTTCTGCTGGTCACACCAATCGCTAGCTTTTTGTATCACAGTCCGGAGCTCGATAGGAGATGGGTGGAAGTCGCCTTGAGCGCCGATGGGTACACCTGTACGGCGAAGCAGACCCATACCGAGAACGGAGGCATTCGGAACTACACTGACTCCTGCTGCCTTCAGTCTCGGAAGAGCGGTTGAGCTGAGCCTTGTATTTTGCAGGGTGTAATTGGCGTACGACATGACCGCGTCCAATGGCTCTCCGGTCCGTTCAAGAATCATCTCTGCAAGGTCGCAAAGTGTGGCGACTGGGTAGCCAGAGATTCCCACGTACTTTATCCGCCCAGTCTCGTCTCGTATCCTCCGAAGTTCTGTGATCGCTGTGAGGACCTCTTCTGGCGTGACAAACTCGACATCGTGGCAGTAGACGACATCAAGGTACTTGGTATGCAAGCGGTCGAGACTTCGCTGTACGCTACGTCGTACCCAAGGAGCTGAATAGTCAAATTCAGCGCCAGCGATGCGCCCTACTTTGGTGAGGAGGAAGTAGTCCCGGCGGGGAAAGTTGTCGTGGACAAACGGGGGATTGAGCGCTTTTCCAAGCAGTTCTTCGGCCGGGCCGTAGTAGGGAGAAGTGTCAAAGGCGCGAACTCCTAAGGAGAGGGCGCGGTGGACTATGCCCGTGGTTGGCAATGCATACGGGTCTGGATTGTATTGATCGTTGAATGTCGCGGTTCCACAAATGAGTGGTGGGAGTAGGCTCGACAAGGCAGGCGAGGTTTGAGGCATGATGAAATGATGCCCGGGCGTGTCGAGAAGGGGATGCGTAGTGCTGCGAGAGTCAGAAAGTGGTGGAGCGGCACGAGTCAAGGCAGTAGGCGCAGATGTAAGAGAATAATCCCAGGGTAGAAAGAGAGGGACATATGGGACCTTTTTGTAGTGAACCTGGTTTCAGAGAAGCTTTGACGGTTGATTCCAATTCACGTGGTAACGGTGGCAGGACAATGAAAGGGATCGGCCTCATGTGAAATCCGAAGGCCATGGCCAGGGTCTTCGGACGGATCGCGCCATAGGTACTCGATCGATGACGCTTAGACTTGCCATTAGTAATGCTTCATCTTCTTATCTGACTTAGTAATTAGTCAAAGCAAAGCAAAGCTCAGCTCATGTGTTTCGGAGAGGCTGTAGGTAGGTAAAATGCCTGAGTGCTGAGGCGTTGTTGGATGGACAAAGGGAAAATGAAATGCTTGCTAACCGCGATGGCGATAAAGGGACTCCCTAGCGCCATTAAAACCCTATCATTTACTAAGGTAGTTAAGGTACTGTTTTACTATGGTCCCTGCAGATGATCCCACACAATCCCAAGCTTTACACTTCTTCTGGAAGCGAATAATCATGTCAACCCACACCCTCACCGACTCACCGTTGCGTTTCATGCTTCTTATCATCCCTTCCTCCTTGCATGACTCGCTAAGCGATGGAACAGTGTCGGCCAAGATATGAAGAAAAGCCGTGCCGGCTTGACTGGCTATGCTTGCTGCCGGGGAACGGCATGCTATCTATTGCGCCATCGTATCACCACGAGGCTGAGAGGCTAGAGCAATATGTCCCTCAAATCAAGCGTTTGTGTAGATTCTATGCACACCGGTACACTTTTCAGGCTATGGTCAACAGGGCCCAGCCTTAGGTTTCGGAAAGAAAAAGTATGTGGTAGCGTGATCTGGGCCATAGAAGACTTCAATTCTTCTGTGTTGAGCGAGTACGGTAATACTTAGACTCCGAGGGGTAGTGAGTGCATCGCCATCAAAGTATGCTGTTGAAAAGCATCATTACGTGGCCGGTCTCAAGAAAGGGTCATTGCTTCATTCGTCACATGTTGCCCTCACTGGCGACAAATTCTGAACCAGGCTACCACTACCTTCCTGCCGTTGATGTGGTATGAGAACCTGAGGTGCGCCGTAGCTGTGTTGGTGTATGGATCTGGAGATCGAAATCGTGAGGGGACATAGCTGCTGCAAGCGATCATGGATATACAGATAGACCGGAGCACATCCTTAGAAAAGCAACCGAGAAGCTCAAAGGTAGCTGACAAGTGTCCCAGTAGAGTAGAAATGCCCCAAACGCCTGGCTATGCACGAGAACACGCAATGCCGCTGAATCCAATCCGGCTTGATCCCGAAACCTGCCCTTAGCGACCCGCAGAGAGGCATGAGCAAATCCTCAGTTCACTAGTATCCTATCTTTAACACTTGCATCTTGCCCCGAGATAATGGATGTCATCGATCCTTCCATACCTTGGGCTTCCATCCCTCTTTCAGCTCTGCATCCCTTTCCACAGCCTCTGCCGCTTCCCTAACCTCCAGCTCTATCCTTTCCCGCGCTCGCAATATTTTGCTCTGGAGATAGAAGCTTCCTCCATTGGTCGGTTCATTCCGATCAAACATGGTCTTGAACTTTTCCATAACATTGTTCATGTCTGTTTTACCACCTTGTGGTGGCTTAACGTTGAGGATTTTGCATGCTTCTTCGAGGGTGAGACCTGAGGAGGCGAAGCTGTTGGCAGTACTGGGACCACTGGTATTGGCACCTGCTGCCCGAGAATGTTGGGATGATGCTGCGGCTTGTCTGTACGCTTCAGCGAAAGCGCGACCCAGGACTCTGGTGCCCGTGAAGACGATTTGGGTGATGATGCGGTGCGCCTTGAGATCATTAGCATCGTCTCGTGCAAGGGTATTGACTGTTGCCCGCATAACAAACCATGAGTGGCTGCTCAACCCCTTTTCAACTACCACACAGGAAAGGTGTCAGATGTTATGACATTCGTGTAGAAGGAATTTGAATAGAAAGCGGCGAATGAAAGCAGTAACAATTTTCGGAGAACTGACCCCTGCAGAGCCCAAATGGCTTGGCACGCTAGCACATGACGCCAATGAGCCTCGGTTTCTTATGAACTTCATCACACGGTCTTTTGACCTGGCTAAGTCGGGAATGGGTACTCTAGAGGAGATTGCAATATGATAGCACATCTTCCGGACCCATTATTGCCAGATTGTATGGCATTGCATGGCTGCGTTTGGTACGTTGGTTTAGCCATCTCCATGAACTCTCGAATCTCTTTCTGGGGCGCCTCGACTGAAAGACTTCAGAAACTCCTTGGATAGCGGAGATGACTTCATCACCAGCACGAGGGCCAGATATGGGGCCGGGGAAGTCTAAGGACGACCTGAGTCCTCCCACCACAGCTATCTTCTCTCCAACATCCGGAACCTCCTCCCCAGCCACCAGGCAGCGGTCTACCATTCTAGTACACCGAAAGTCGCCTTTACTCGTAGCAACACCACCGACCATCACTCGAGCCCTTGCCTTCTCCCACCCGTTCCTTCTGCCTCTTAACCAGTTTGCGGGCCTGATTACTTGGACAAGTGGAGACCCATGGGAAAGCTTTCTCATTGTGGCAGGCTTCTGGGCTATTACACTCTATGGAGACATGACCATAAGATATGCAGGGCCGCTGGTGGTTGTGGTTATTGTGATTTTGGGCATGTACTCGAGGAGGTATTCTCCTCTGTCTTCGAGTGGTTGGACAGGGGAGAAGCTTAAGGATCCTAAAGAGAAGTCGGAGGGCAACATGAAACATCAGAAGAGCCTTGATGAGATTGTGGAGACTCTGACTATTTTTACTTCAAGGTGTAATATATTGCTTGAACCATTTATGCTGCTCACAGATTTCCTATCGACACAACGCACGGCAACATCAGCCACTACAAGACCTGCTCTTATTACTCTTTTCATACGCATTCTCTTCATCTCACCCCTATGGATTGGCCTGACCCTACCACCACTCTACATTCTCACTACTCGCCGAGTAATTCTTGCAGTTGGAACTGTCATGCTCAGCTGGCACTCAAGACCTGCTCGCGTTACTCGCACGCTTCTCTGGCGCTCGAGTTCCATCCGTCGTGTCGTCTCTGTAACTACTGGCTTGAATTTGGGAAACCAGCCACAAGTTTCGGTTTCAGCCCGCAAAAGTGCCCCTCCGCTACCACCAAGGCACAAGAGCCAACATGACGTAGCTAATTCCCTTGCTGCCCATGGTCACGCGGAGTCATCTGGTGTCCGTTTCACTTTTGTGGTTTTCGAAAACCAACGGCGTTGGTTGGGACTTGGATGGACATACTCACTACTGGCTTATGAGAGGTCTGCTTGGACGGACGAGCATCTCAACCCGTCAGATCCCAAGGATAGTTTTGAACTTCAAAAAGTTGAAAATGGGAGTGCGAAATGGCGCTGGGTCCCAGGCAGTGAGTGGCAAGTCGAAGGCGGTGGGAAGAACAGAATAACCCCTCTGCAAGAGGGGTGGATCTACTATGACAATAAGGTCTGTTAAGGTCAGACCCTATAGCAGATCTATACTGACATAAATAGTGGAATGATGGTCGGCGTGGTCAAGATGGCTGGGGAAGATATACCCGACGTCGGAAGTGGTATAGAGATGCTGAGCTGGTGGAGACGAGCGAAGGCATTGGACTGGATGAATCCACGGATACCTTGATTCCACCTGTTTCTGACTCTGCTCCCTTAGACGCCCCACCTGACTATTCGCACGCAACGAAAGACAGCGATGCAAGTAGCAGTCAAGCTAGAAGACGTGGCTTCTTCAGGAAGAATAGTCGGACCAGCGCACACAGTAGCGGCGATTCCTCGGGATCGACTACTCTACGAGGTGATGAGCGTGATACCCAGCAGCTACCATCACACCAGGAGCGAGACGGGTATTGGGGCATCGGAGACGACGCAAAGATGGGCTTGGAGTGAGCATATCGTCGCTATTGTTCTCGCATATGTACATACATCGGCTTGTATCATCATACGCCAACTCATCATTGGTATTCCCTTTTTACATCGTTTGCTGCATCATCCAGCTTCACCTGGCGAAGAATATTGAGCTTCACGAAGAAGTCGAGTCCATCTCACTAGAGCCTCCCTTCAAGTTGCAACCTCTTTTTCCAACTCAAACTGAGATTTCTCTCACATTTACAATTGATACAACCAAACGCATTCTCAAGCTACCTTCTCGATTCTGATAAATGACCAAGGCTTGCCTTTCTGCGTCACAATCAACTCAAACTGACACGCATCCAAACCACACAACGAATCTCAACGCGAGGCTTTGATCCCGCTCAACTTAGGATTTCAGATGCCCGAATCTTGACTTGCTGACTGGCTTTCCTGCTCTTCTACAACTCTGAGTTCATCATCGCTCTACCTACACGGTAGTATCCCTCGCCCATCTTTTGGTCGCTGTTTGGCAGTTCACCAATTGTCTTCATTTTTAAGTGACGTGATCATGGGCGACTCAATCATGGCTCACAACAATCGTGGGTCTCTCACTAATGCCGAGACTGGGCCGATCGTGGCGAGTATCAGCCATGAACCACTCCAGCAGACACTCACCTGCATCTCGTGCGGTGATGAAAATGATAATACATCTTTCTCTGCGCCATGCAAACATAGCTATTGCGACGACTGTCTAGCTTCATACGTGGAGAGCGCTCTCGAGCCCGATGGAGTCTTTCCACCACGATGTTGCAACCTTTCTATCACACTTCAATCAGCGCGGGCCCATCTCCAGCGTGATTTGATCAATCGATATGAAGAAAAACATGCAGATATTGTTGCAGCTTGTTCACTGCCATGTGCTCAGCCTGGTTGCTGCGTGGTGATTCCTCCAGAGAAAATTGTCGAGGGTTTGGGGCACTGCTTAGCCTGCAACAACTACACGTGCACCAGCTGTCGACTGCAAGAGCACAAAGACAAACCCTGTCCTACAGATGCAGAGCGGGAGCTCTTGATGAAGCTGGCGAAGGAAAAGGGCTGGCAGGCTTGTTATCGATGCAATAATATGATCGAGCTAAATTTTGGCTGCAACCACATGACGTGAGTACAGCCATCCGGTGCTATTCACCACACGAAGTTGATTTTTCTAGTTGCATATGTGCAGCCCAATTCTGCTATGTATGCGGCAAGATTTGGAAGAACTGCGCCTGTCCACATTTCCAAATTGAGCAAGATGCTGGCTACCGCCCTCCAAGATATCGCCGTCGCACTGTGTTTAGGGCTGAACGTGCTATTGAGCGGTACGCGAAGCATCTAAGGCAGACTTGGGGGAGGCCAGATCCACGTTCACTGGAAGAGCAAATTCAAGAAGTGCGCGAGGCAGTCGAGAACGGATGCGATCATGGCTATTGGAACCTGGTTCTGATGTCAAGAAAAGAACCAGGGCACTGCAAGCTCTGCAAGTACGTTGGTCATAAGTTCATCTTCCGCTGCCACTCTTGTCCACTCACCTCTTGCTGGGCGTGCCACACGGACGAGCCTCCTGAATATAGACGGGACGAGGAGCAGCAGCCGCAGACGTGACAGAGTTCTTTGACGAGCAGAAAAGATATGCTAAAGCAAGCCCTTGAGGTCATCAGGGGGCCTGAATGAAAGTATCGGGATCTTGATTCGTGCAATGGCTAGGAAGGTGCGACGAAACGGGATCCATCAGTAAGCACGCAGGGCAAATGAGCTCGAATTTCTGGCTGGGCTTGTGGATGGAAACCCCGCGAGGAAAGGACGGCGTCAACATTACAGACATCACAGGCCTACTGACGCGAAAGCATCACATATCTCAACCGTGTGACTTGGCATTCCACAGACTAGAAGGTAACGACAGTACAACTCCACAAACAGTCCCCAACCACACGTGTGCCAATCATATGTGCACCACTGCCAATCTCGCATACGCCAACCCCATCCCACATCCTATGCCCCAATTCCATTCTCCCTAATCAACACCCCACATCCTCCACCGCGGCGTTCTCGGCACTTAGTGCTACATCGAGTCAGCGTCGCCCTTCCAGAAACAGAAATGGGAGGAAGATGCTCACGCCGCAGCTGCTGCATCCACAGCTGGCGCAGTCACCTTTGCAGGAACCGCAGCTGGCACAGGTGCATGGCGACATCTTGGTAGGTGAAAGGGGTTTGAAACGTGGGTTTTGGTGGGGTGTGGGTTTAAAGTTGATGTGATTGTATGTGACTTGATGGATGATTGACTTTCGAGGAGATGGTGAAGAGAAGAAAGAAAAGAACGAAAGAAAAAGGACAGTAGCCGGGGACGTCTTATAGGGAAATGGATATGAATGCGTGACCGAACCATTGTACTAATGCACATTCCCTTTCCCCCCCCCCCCCAACGCACTAGTCCCTCAACCACATACTGTAGTCACGAACCTACTAATTAATTCATGCCGGTGATCTATCATGCCTTCCTTCCACACAACCGCGGAAATGATCGCTCCCAAGGGCCCCCCAACCGCTAAGGGGCCAAAATCAGGAACCTTTTCGGACCTTTTCCTGCGGGTTTTATGCCCGACGGGAAAGACGGTACCTGCCTGATGCGGACTGGGGTGCTTCGGTGTGGGTGGGATTGGATCCATGTGGCCCGCGGGCGGGGGGGGCAAGGTGGGGTGCATATGTGGGACCAGCACATCCTGCGATTCGTTCCTCTCCGAGTTGTGGCAAGCAGGGCGACAAGTTTGAGGCATGTGATTGGCGATGGGCGGATCAAAAGCAATGGCTATACCTACTAAATCACACGGGACGTGTTGTTAAGGCGGCAATTTTTTTCCTTTTGCTTAGCTGCTAAAATGAATGTGATGATCTCCACGCTAGGTATGAGTGCTTCTCAAGCAGACCGACCCCTTCTCTGCAACGGCGCCTGATGGCAACTTCCCCCTACCCAGTCTCGCTTCATGTCCATGTCCATATCCATATCCACCATAGCACGCTCATGTCTCATCTCGATCTGCTCTGCTCTTCCCCTTTCCCACTCTACCTAAAATCGCACACCCCGAATATCAGCACCCCACGAAGATAACGCTCGGACCGTTGGAAGTTGGGAGACGCACATTGGGGGAGGGGGATCTATTTGCAAGTGCATTGTCCAGAAGGGCAGGAACACGAAGTGCCGCAGGAGCATTTGCATCCAGGAGCTGCATGTTCGCGTGAGCGAGAGTCAGCTGCTGGGATCGTGGGGAAAGCGAGAAAAAGCGGCAGGATAAGGAGAGTGGGGGTTGAACGTACCCATTTTTGGATGGTTTCTTTGGTTAAGGACTGTGGTTATGTGTTTTGTTGCAATTTGTTGGTACGTAATAGTTTGTAGGTTTGGTGACTTCGGAAGACTGGCGTTGTAATTCGAGGTGTGTATTGTTGTTGAGAAATCAGTTGAACAAAGAAGTGGGAGATGGTGGGGTATTTATGAATGCGGCCGTTCTGGCCCCAAGGCTGAGTGAGCGAAGCCAAGCGATGGGGTCCCCGAAGTCGCTGCCTTGATTTTCCTATATTTAGACGGAAAGTGTTAACAAAGCTTTAACACAATCAGCTTTCTCATCGAGATAGCTGCTCCAAGGCGCCTGCTGTTGGCCAATAAAATATTTGCCTACCTACCTCCTCTTGTGCGGATCCTAAGCACGTATCCGAAGTTGCATTAGCTTACCTACTCTATGAGAACATGATCTTCATGTTCCCACTCTGCGACCGCGGAGACGGGGAAGAAGATTTGCTCGATCACGCGCGTCACCATGTAATCCCGTTGCTCCGAGAAACCCTGGACGACTTGCGCTTGACACGATGATCTCTCCTCGATAGGTACTTGCTCCGCGGAGAGCGGCTCTCGCCTGCAACTACTGTGGTGGGTAAAGTCCGTCTGCCATTGCGGGTCTGTGAAGTTATCGTACCCTCAGGTGACAAAGCGGGAAGAGATTCTTGGTGTCTGACAAAGTGTGTACGAATGATCAGTGAAGAAGCTCAAGCTGCGCCCTGGGCTCGGAATTGCGGCGAATGCATTGAGACTTCATCACGGGTGGAGACCGCCACTGCTGGTAAGAACACGTCTTCTTCTCGGTTATCTTCAAAAGATAGCATTGATTTTCCAATGTAAAGCCTTTCAAAGCTTAGATGGCTGTGGGCCAGAGCTATGGTTAAAGATCTGGCTCTCTTGAACAAATAGACGCTGTTTTCAGACGGGCATCGACGCATTGCATCACATAGTTCTGCAAAACACAATGCATCTGTCATGAACAGTGGGCTCACATGGCTGCCAAGAATGGTGCGTTGAACGGTGGAAGAGTGAAACCAAACATACTCGAACAGCGGACCGTATCTCAGACCTGCAGAAAAACAAGAGTAGCGGTATATAACTCTGCGAAGGTAGAGCCTTGCACGTTCTTGTAAAAGGCTAAGACCGCGTGGGATTGAGAGCAAATACCAAGGGAGTTGGCAAAAGTATCCACTTCTCCAAAGCTAGGATGAAATAGCTCCTCTTTCTGTTTGCGCTCATCTTTGATGTATATCAACCAGAAAAGATTGGCTCTCTGCGTCGAAATTCAAGCAACGCACCTGAAATTCATGCAGACTTCTCGCTGGCGACACATGAATTTTGCTATATTTCTTTACCTTATGTATCAAAAGATATCCCAACGCAGGACTTTGGGTAAAACTGTGATGCAAGGAAATCCACTCTCGTCATCCAACAAATCTGGCTTTCTCCTCGAGTCTTGAAGCTTGAAGTTTGATGCACTTCTATTGTGCAATGGTGGGGTCCAAGTTACATTGACAGTATGACTGAGGGGGAGCGAACTGACAGATCACCCAACATAGCGTGAGAGTTTGGTCGTATGTCAGGTCGTTATTCTTGAGGAGGTCAGTGAAATGTACACTTTTCCGCTATTATGGTCTTGTTTTCAGCCACTCCAACTGTATCGGAAGCCCAAGCCCCTCCAAAAGGACTTCTTAAGTCAGGGCCGACCGGCCTCATTTCTGGATGTTACGATTCAAGCAGGAAATGGAGCACAAATATTCGTCGTTGACAAATGCCTGCCGAGCGAACTGTCTCCGCATGTTTCTGGAAGTTCCTCACATTCCACCGTAAGAGAGCGAAGTCAACAAAGCCGTGATTTCACTATTCAGCAGCTACATGAGGTCCTTACGACTGTCATCGCGATATTGGCCTCAAAGCTAGGGCGATTACCTTACCTTAAAGAGTCAATTGGCTAGGGTTTTCAGGATTTGATGGGCCTGGTTCACGAGCACGGCGGGCATATGAGATGGAAGATGATGGAGGAAGGTCCAGAGTTAATGAATAAGACGATCCATTAGATGTTATAAGGTAGCGTATACCATACAGGCAATAGCCAAAATCCAGCCAGGAACCTCAGCAGACTTGGTGTAAAAGTGTCTCGGTGGTCTTTACAAAGTTGAAATTCCATGCGCTTAAATACTTCCACGCTAGTCCCTAATTAGCCTCTTGATGCCAAGCTAGACACCTCTTGCAAAGCTCGCACAAGTCTCCTTCACTGCGCGTAGCCGCAGTCCTGTCCTGTCTTTATAATTCTCAAAATGAGAAGTACCCATTTCTTTCTGCTATTCTCTGGGACGGTAGCCCCAGTAATCGCGGCTGCGGAAGCCCCTCGACCTCGAGGCGTTGGCCCTGAATGTTTGACACCTCTCCCACCCGCTCGCGTGACTTGTTTACTGACCAATTGGACAGTTGCTAAGTACTACAAAGACTTGGAAACTTTCACATGCATATCTGCTCCTTCGATACACCTTCCTATCGCTCGTCTAAACGACGATTTCTGCGACTGCCCTGACGGTTCCGACGAACCTGGCACCTCCGCCTGTGCACACCTTTCCCCCCTCTCTCCGGCCTCCCTTGGATCGACTCCTAGCGATGACATAGATACTACAATTGCGTTGCCTGGCTTTTACTGTAAGAATAAAGGTCATCAACCAAGCTACGTCCCCTTTACCGCCGTTAATGATGGCGTCTGCGACTATGAAGTTTGTTGTGATGGGAGTGATGAATGGGTGAAGGTCGGCGGCGTAAAATGCGAGGATCGATGCAAAGAGATTGGCAAGGAGTGGAAGAAGCAGGATGAGCAGAGGCAGAAATCGTTAACCAATGCAGCGAAGAGGAGGAAGGAGATTGTAGCGGATGCGCAGAGATTAAGAAAGGAGGTCGAAGATCGGATACAGTCGTTGCGAACCGAGATCCAGGGCGGAGAAATCAAGGTGAAGGCCCTTGAATCAGACCTGGCGGAGGCTGAAAGGCAGGAGAGGAGTAAGGTTGTCAAGAGCCCCAAAGGACTGAGCAAGATGGGTCTGTTGGCTCAGCTTGCAAAGGATAGGATCGAGGAGCTCCGGGAATCACTGGTGGAAGTACGAAGTCAAAGAGACACGGGCAAAGAGAGGATTGCAGAGCTGGAAGGGATATTGTCGACGTTCAAGGAAGAGTACAATCCGAATTTCAATGACGAAGGCGTCAAGAGAGCTGTCAGAAGCTGGGAGGATTATGCTGCGAGGGATAAGCCTGCGATCGGCGATGATGCCCACGACCGAGACCTCGACGAGATAGCTAAGCCGGATGGTGAGACTGGAGCTATCAATTGGAATGAATGGGAAGAGCCGGAGGAGAGTGACGTCGACGTTCGTAAGTATTTCGCTGGTATTGGTTACCATGTGCACATCTGACACCGCCAAAGTCTACAAATTCGAAGCCTACCTTCCCCCCTCAGTGCGAGGCTGGCTCGACCAAAAACTCCGCGACTTCCGTGTGATTCTTGTAGAGAATGGCATCCTAGCCGCCACTCACTCCCCTGATGGCGAATCCAAAGAGCTTGAAGACGCCCGCAACGCTTTAAAGGCAGCTCAAGACAGTCTCAACGACAACAACAAGCAGCTCACCACCCACCAGGAAGATCTTGAAAAAGATTATGGCGTGAACGATGTATTCCGCTCTCTTAAGGGCCAGTGCGTGAGCAAGGACTCGGGAGAATATACATACGAACTGTGCTGGCTGGACAAGACGAAGCAGAAATCGAAAAAAGGCGGCTCTCAGACCATAATGGGAAGTTTTGTGTCTGTCGACAAGGTAATGGTAGATGATGAAGTCCCGCCTGATGGTAAAGGATTAGGTAGTGGGGAAAGAGTGGCGCTGAAATATGAGAATGGACAGCATTGCTGGAATGGGCCGAATAGGAGTACGCTCGTTGTGCTGGCATGTGCGGAGAAAGACGAAGTGTGGAAGATAACCGAGGAGGAGAAATGTGTGTATAGGATGGAGGTGGGAACGCCTGCTGTCTGTGGTATGGATGAGAAGAAAGAGGAGAAGCCAAAGGATGAGCTATAGAGGGAGTTAAGGACAGGAAATCTGTACATTAGACAATCTACCTGGGTATCACCAATGACATGTACAATATTGATCGCACAATTCTAATCAGAACCGCCCTTCCAGCCAGGTCATTATCACCCCAACGCCATGAACATGACACAATCGTACCTCATCGTTTCGCATTCGCAGGTATCGAAAAGCCTCTCGTCATGAAATCAAAATGTTTCTCATCCATCCCATTCTTGCTCGAGAACAAGCTCTTCACATTATCGTTGGCACCTAGCTTCCTCCGTTTGTTCCGCTCCTCCTGCTCCGCCAGCACTTTTGCCGTCAACGTTGCCGTGTCCGTGTTCTTGATGTTGCTTTCTGGCTTCTCGCTCTTCGTCTGTGTCGGTCTGATGGGTTCTTCGGCGACGGTAGCTTCATCGACAGTGGCGGTCTTCTTCCTTTTCTTGCCTGCGCCGGGGGCTTTCTTCAGGGAATGTGTGATGCCTTGAGATTTCAGCACTGCGATGCGCTGTTCGAGGCGGTCTTTGTCCGTCTGGGACGTGGGGAGGATAGGTATGATATTCTCAGCGGTGTAGGGCTCGTTGCACTGCATCTTTATCAGCACTCTTGCCTCATGGGAAGTCGGATCATAAGAAATGACCGTGTGGCCTGGACATACCTCTAGGCAAACATCGCCCGGCATCTCCTTGAACACGTTCTCGCTAAATGCATGTCCACAAGGTACAAGGTATACAGCCCTCGTCCCCGGTCCCAATGCCTTTCCCGTAACGGGACAGACCCATCTCTGGCTGCCTGGCGCCCCTTCAGTCTGGAACCGTACCTCAACTACATCCTTCAACCCCCTCAAGCGATCTTTAAATGCCTCTCCTCTCTTCTCCAACTCCCCTTTCTCCACCTCTCCACCCTCTTTTCCCACGTCTAGTAAGTAGTCTAGCACGGCGTCTTTATTATACAGGGTACCCAAGGCATCAGATACGACAGGAGAACGGAGTGGCTGGTGGGAAAGGGCGCAGGTGGACCAATAATGCTCTTGTTGCTCGGTTTGGATTTCCTTGACTTGGGTGGTGGAGAGGGCGGCCGCGGAGGACTTGACCAACTCGCGGCGTGTAGGAATTGAGCCGCCGTCGTTACCCATTGTGAATGTCGATGTTGTTTATCTGATAGAATATGAGTAATCGCAAATATGTGTGCAGCTTCCTGATCTGCAGCTAGCGGGCGAGCGGGCAAGAAAAAACCGTTGCGGGATGACATAGATGCACCACACGCGGGGAGGTTTCTTTTACCGGATGGGAGTCACCTATCATGCTTCAAGTTTTTTTTCCCCCTAAATTCCTCCCCCAGCATGCGGTTATCCTCTCGGAATATTCCTAAACTCACATCAGCTGCCTTTGGGGACATTCTCCGCCAGCAATGGCGCCTTCACTTGCCCCACCAATGACCCCAAGTCCTACACCGACTAAGCGGCCACAGCGGATGGTGCCGATTATCCCTGCTATACCGAGGAGTCTTGAGAAGAGGAAGCTCAAAGAGGACGTGAACAATAGAAAGGACGGGGGAGGAACTGGCAGGCCAATTCGCCCAACGTCCCCCGGAGGAGGAGAGGAGTCACAGGTGGAGACTGCTGTTGCCCAGACACAAGCAGTGCAGAACGGACTTTACAATGATTCCGATGCAAAGTATGATCAGAAGAATGGTCAAGAACCTGTTGCCGAGAGTGTAGGCTCGAACAAAGGGTTTGGTACTGTTGAAGGTAAGTCTACATTCCAAAGGATTCTCGTCTGACAACGAATAACCTCAGCAGCAGATGGCAGCAATCTCTCTCCGGAGCATGTTCAAGACTTCGGAATAGAGAAGCATGGGTTCCGTCTGCCTCCGCCCTTCTTTCCAAAGCCATCTCCACCACCGATCATCTCAACCGATTTCTCTTCTGCGAACGATATAGCTACCACTTCAGAAGAGACCTCGCTGTCCATCAAGGAACATGACAGCAGCAATGGGAGCCATCAGTCGTCAGCTGAGAACCATGTAACTCTCAATGCTGCAGCGCCAACCTTCCATGCTCATCCAACCCCTCCCACCGATGTGACTGCCTCTCCCACAGACTCGTCTTACGAGGGGCATGATCTAGCCCAATCGGTCCATCTCCAACAAGAACCCACACCACCTAATGATGATGCCCTGTCTCCTATACGACAGACCTATCAAGGCTACGAAGCCCCCCAGAACATCTCTTTCTACGCACCACCTCAATCATCCAACGACCCGTCTTCTCCGAATCACTCCATTTATCAGGGTTATGCTTACGCACCCACCTCTTATGGATATTCCCCCCAGTCTCATGCGTCTCAGCAACCTATTGACTCTTCACACCGCACTGAAACCAATGTGCCTTGTGAGCAGTATTATGAGTCCCAGCCGCCAACCTACAGCAATGAGCCAACCTATCCTGTCTTAGGAAGTCAACCACCGCTCACTCCTTCTAGGACACCGCTAGATCCCTCAGCTCAGCCATGGAGCTATCCCACAGCACCTCCGTCGACGATGCCGTTTGACTACGGCTATCTATCCTCATTTCATCCGCATCCAATGTATCAATCACATGTTCGCTCGATATCTCAGGGAACCTCGAAGTCGGACGAGGATGCGCAAAGGGCTGACTTCGTCGACAACAAATCCAAGCCCGTCCAAATGAACGGCTATGAAAAGAAAACAAGCCAATTGATTGGAGAATCTTGGCGGAATCTAAATGGCTGTACGTCGAGCCACGTGCTACTGGTCGAACATCTTCTACAGCAATTCAACGTTGAAGAGTACGCGGACTGCCGGTTGACTCTCATACATGAGAATCTTCGCTTCGACAAAACAACATGGTCACTTAGTAGCCTGTTGCTTGCTCAAAGCTGCAAGTTACGGGATCTACTTAAGTCAGCCGATGTGGACGAAGAGGGAGGAAGACGTCTAGAGATAAGACTGACCGATCGCTTTGTTACTCCGTGGGCCATGAATTCAGCACTCCGAGTCCTCTACGGTGAGCGCCCAGAGATGTTTACGCTCGCCATGATCCACAGCGCTTTTGATGCAAATGCTGAACCGTGGGCTTTCCAAATGGATGCCTATCTCGCTTTTGTTGCGGCTGGGCACGTACTGGGTTTGGAGAATGTCATCCTACACGGTCTGCAAATTGCATCTTCCATTATTGATTGGGACAACCTGGAACACGCTCTCTCGTTTGGTCTGGAAAGCAGACCCAGTCGTGGAACCAGCGCCTCGGCCGAGGTAATTCCTCTTTCTTCCCATTCCTCAGTGGGATCTCGCGAACGTCAATCCTCTTCAGCTTTCAATCTGACCCCACCATCATCCAGCACAGAGTCCAAGCCAGAACGCCCTAGTGATGAAGGTATATTATCTGTCAGCTCTAATACGGCAGAGGTCCGCAGTGCACAAGATTTGCAAATACATTGCCTTCAATGGATAGCATCCAACCTCGACGAATTTTGGCTTTTCGATCCGTCTGCCAGACCGTTGGCCGAAGTTGATCGGTTGCCTATGACCGCGGAGAGCCGTTCACCCTTATTCAAGTCCCGTCTAAGCCGGATTCAATTCGGCGACCATCCTTCAGAGATGCATGCTAAAGCGAACGATCGCAATTTTCTTGTATCTAGCATTGTGCTCTCTTTACCATTCACGGCTTTGAAGTACACGTTCGACCTGGGCACCCTACCGATCTTGCGTCAATTACATGCCATAGTAAAAGAGCGAGAACGAAGACGCCAGATCGTGCTGCAGAGTAAGAGCGTGCCATGGAGTCAACGATTAGCCGCTAGAGAGCACGAGTGGGCAGAAGTCGGGTACACAGAGTGGGTAGAAACGACTGATGATGGACGAATGACGCTAGCCAGAACTTTCACCGGCATCGATCGACAGGTGTCTGAACCAAGCACGCCAAACCACCAAAAGAGATAGCACTGAGATTCTTGCATCTTGCAGGAGGAGGAACTTTCTGCAAAAAAAGGTCATGTTTGCATTGTAAGCGATTGGTGTTTCGGAGGAGCGATAGCGAGAGCTGTGCCATTGACAAATAAAGGGTAGGGTTGCCTAAGACGCCGTCTTCTTCATTAGCGAAGCTTGGAGAGCTCTTTGCTGTCATTCATCAGACGGATGTTGGGCTTGAGATCAATATATGTCTGGTGCGCCCAAGCTATAGCCAGCACGTTGGTAACCAAAACATTGTCGTGCTAGTGTCGAGATAAATCGGAAAAGTCAAGTAAAGAAATCAGTGTAATGAGGCTTCGTTCTTTTTTTTTTTCTGTTTCTAACATGACTGCATACCTCTTCCAGAGCTTGAGTCTCTGAATAGACCTGCTTATGCGTAACGAAGGGCCTGGACCGCTCAAAATGACAAGCCTGCATAGTCATGATCACCGCAGAGTATTTACGCTCGCTTCTTTTTCTGCATGAGCGATCCTGGGTTCGCCGCGAACCTGCCTCTGTTCTGACAGTTCGCCCTAGTCCTACCTTCCTCATTCACTTGAGAGAAGAAAATCTGCTCGCTGTTTCCTCCTCCATCCCTAATTAACGTCTTCTCGCTCTGCCAACCTTTCATGTTTCATTACCACAATACTTACTCTATACCTAACCGTCTCATTTAAGCAATGCTAAGGCCTCGTCATTGCCATTCCTAATGTTTCTCTCACCTCCGCTATCAGCCATTCGTCAAACATTTGCAATCCCAGCAGGAGTACACAAGCACAGGGGCATCTTCTTATGCCCGCTTCCCCCACGCCCATCAGCGCCCAGCGCGCCAGTCATACTCGTCGCGCCCGAGTGCGACGAGGAGCCTTTGGACCTGCTGCGGCTGAAGGAGCCAGAAGCAGTGAGTACAACGAGGCCAAGTCTGAGGACAGTGAGGCTATAGCGGGCCTGAGAGACAGTGAGTGCTGAGCTTTGCACACTTGTGCCGTTAAAGCTTTCAAGGGTAGTATGACTGATATGTGTGGTAATCTCAGATAACCGCTTCGCTGTCCTACGACCCAAGGTACCTGCACCTGGTACACAACAGGACCCGGACGCTAGCTTTCGCCTCGGGAAACCAATTACATTGCCCCTTCCGGCGGACATACTACGTACCCACCAACCATCATCGAGTGAAAAGATCAAAACGAGATCACTGGCGCCAACGTCTCCTAATATCCCTTGCTTCGGGAGACCATCGAGATCGAGGCTTGCTCCTCATGTACCCGTCAAGTCAACGAGTAAACAGCCGAATCAGCAAGCCTCCGCTCCCGCAGCAGCAAGTATCTCACCCACCAAACCTCAGACGCAGCCCTCGCCGCTCGTCCTCCAAGCAGAAACCCCGTCCGTTCGGTCTTCTAGACAGCCCTCCGCCTTGGCCCGCAACTTACCTGACTTCGACCCGGTGCCCCCTAATCTGTCGCTCCAAGCTCCACCGCCTGCACCATCACTTCCCTCGTCATCGATTCCACCAGATCCACTGCCAAGTCCTCTTCTTGCCAGCCTCCCCACACATCCATCCCTCGACTTCAAATCCTTCATTAGCCCTAAATCTCCCGGACCTAAACCCCCTCTACTTTCGCCTCGGATATCGACGACCCCCGACCTTTTCCGCAAGGATGATCCAATGCGCGATATTGTCGGGACGCCAAGCGGTAAGGTCCTCTGCATTGCGGCCGAGATTGCGGCGGCGAATGAGAAAACCACCACGAGGCCTGTGGGCTGTCTTTTGGTCCCAGCCCCGGCGAAGCGCTTTGGTCAGGCGAAGGAGAAGATTGACAGGATGAGATTGGATCGTACAAGCGGGGCGTGTTTGGGATCATCGGAGGATATGGAGGACGGGAGCGAGGGGGAGGATGAGGAGGGAGAGGGCTGGCTGGGGAAAGACGATGGGTTTTGGAAACAACTGTTCGAGGAGGGGAATGTTGTGAGAACGAGGGTACGAAATAGGGGCCCATGAGGGCTGAGTATTACCTTTGGTTGCGGATTGAGTATTGTGGCCGACTGTAGAGTACTGGGATTAGAGGAGCCTAGGAGACCATGCTGAGTAGTCTCCTGTCTTTCTGTGTAGTTATGCAGAACAATTATTACATGCTGGGGATGCGGATCATGCTCCGACCAACATCCATCTGACCAGCTTATTTAAACCTCCTTCAAATGGAACGACAACGAAGGGCATGAAAACATCAGCACATAAATCTTTGTGCTTTTTTTTTTTACAACACGTTGGCTTGTCGCTTAGAAAAGTTTCTATCGAGGAATATACAAAGATCAGAAAGGAAGCCTGGGATAAATGTAAGCAGTGTAAGGTGACAAGTAATCCGTTTACATATTCTCACGCATAGTTTTCAACTAACATGCCAGTTAACCTTCACCTGTCATCGTGTAGAGTGACCGAAAACAGCTGGAACCGTGTAGATGTTTGTTGCGGGGTCTCAACACGGAGGCTAGCTACCTGAAGAGGCATATGTAACCCCCCCCTCCTCCCCCCCTAAAGTGCTAAGAAAACTCCCTTGCTTGTGCAGCATATCCCTGGAGTGAAATAAAGCTATACACCGGTGCGGGCGGGCGAGAAAGAATGCTATGCCCCTGATAGAGATGAAAATCGAATAATAAAAAGCCCAAGACTGATGGGAAGCCCATATGGAATGGAGCTCCCATCAAGACAACCAATTTTCCTGCAGGTCTACTCTGCGAAATAACCATGCAGCGCGAAAAGCAACTCTGCCATGCAGACCGGCTATGCCCTCAGTCCCACTGTGCGCGACTACTTCTTTCGAAGCTTTGGCAGGGCCAGGCCGTTTGATTTCCAGATGTTAGCCACAACTATAACGCTGGATCTGCTTGGGCAGCATCTTCGGCCCTTGATTCTTCAAAACAGGTGCAGGTTTGCTTATCTACGGTGATTCTCTACTGAAGTGCGCGGCTCTTTGCTTTCCTGAGCGCGGCGCAAATTGTGTAATCACAGATGCTTTGAGGAATCTTCAGTGAAGGGTCCTTTGCCGGAAAGCTTTGAGGATCAGGTGCCTCTGAGAGTTTTGTGTTTGCTGCTGCTAGCCGTCTCTTTGTCTTTGAAGAAGATGAGTATAAACAGGTTGTAGTGCCCGGTTTTTCCATCGTCACTATATTACTCATTTTCGTTCTGAGTTTTCAACATTTGTCTTTTTACGAAGTATTCCCTACCATGTTTTTCGTACAGGGTACTTTTTTGTGCAATATCCTGAAGGTACCTAACATTCTTTTTCTACCAAGGTCTTTTGATGTAGCAGTCCTTTCGAGACGACTTCTTCGCTAGGCTGATTAAATTACAAATTTCGTGTGTGATTTGCTATTTGCAATTCTGGATGCGCTCGCTTTGCTAAGTTCCTTCCTGAATGGTCTCGTCGGCGGAGAGCCGATGCAGAGTCATCAGTATGGGCTAGCACAAGTGTAGAAGGCAGCCACCGGTGGAGGTCGGGGTATCAGTGACTGATATTCCTGATTAACACTTCTGAAACCGAGCCTTTTCGCATCAACACCAAGCGTGTGGTCATGGCTTGACTCTTATATATACATACCCCATCTGGCTCTGCTTTTCTTGCTTTTATATCATTCGGATACGCGAAGCTCAAAGGACCTCAGTTCTCACCGGCTCGGCTGGCTCCAACATGAAAGGTTCCCTTTACGAACGCTACGGCAACAATGAGCCATACACAGACCCAGATCCAGAGTCCGTACACTTCGAATATGCATTAGAGCCACTTACATTCTTTCAACTGATGACCGGACCTTCCACCAATTTCTACGTTGGCTTGGAGGAGGTCCACTACACAATCCCGAAGCGCCTGTTGTATCAATTCTCCGCTTTCGCGAAGCCGTGTCTGGAAGGAAGGTTTGCGGAGGCAGAAGTGAACTCTGTATGGCTCCCAGACGTCCGGCCAGATGTCTTCCAGTGGATATGGAGATGGCTATACCAGGGCAAACTCCAAGCCGAAAAGAATTGCTACTGGATGCACGATGGTGGACAGGACACCTGCTATGAATGGCACAAACCTAGGCATCGTCAATTAGTGTGCCAGCTCCTATGTCGGGTGCACATGCTCGGCGAGCGCCTCCTGTTCGACCGCAGATTTTTAGAAAAGACAGTCCAAGCAGAACTGGAGGCACTCATTGAGGAAGCGAAGGAGGACGGAGACCCCAATCCCTTCACGCCCGAGATCATCGAAGACATCCTTTCGCAGTCCGCACCGGTAGATTCATTCTCCACGTGGTGTAACCTCTCCCTGAGGTCTTTCCTGTTTGAGAAACTCTGCGACTATGACGTATGTGCCAATATGGACTTCATGAAGTGCAGTAAGTGCTTCGAGCTCGACGGAGCCTTTGCCGCAGAGCTCATGGGGTACATGGCAGGCGAGCTCCTGTGGGCAGTGGAACTGTGGGGGGCACAAACCGAGTCGATTGTTGACGTTGCCGAAAAAGAATTACAGCTAGCCGGAGAAGAAGGCAGATCCCAGTGGTTGGTGAAGAAGCCCAAGAGGCGTTCGTATGTCTGGCTGGCGTTGAGGTACATGTGTACCTTCCAAGGGTGCACAACGGCGAAATTCCGCGAGTACATCGACTGTTTCGAACTCGACGGGGCGTTCGCGGCTGAGATCCTCGCGTACATGGCGGGAGAACTCCGATGGGTGAGGGAGAAGTGGGGAGAGGAGAGGGGACCGAGTGTGGATGTCGCGCAAGAGAAAGAGGAGGAGGACAGGAATGCTCGGGAGGAAGACGATATCACGCGTTTGGTCAATCGTAACAGATATAGATAGTTCTTCCTATACTTGTACATGGACGACTGCATCCGCAAAAGTCGTGAGACCTCGGGTGTCGTACTGTCGAAAAATTGATCGTCGAAACTTGTCTTAATGCATAGGTCATAGGAAAGCTCCATGGATCCATCATCTGTAGGCCCGAAGCATCCCCTTCCTGGATAGAGAAACACCACGTGGAGATCTTAGGTCACAATTACCTCGAGCTGTTTTGTGGGAGGGAGCAGAATACTTGTTGTACTCCCCAAGATGTCTCAGAGCATCCCACTCCCCTGCCAATAATTCTCTCTCCGAAATTGCAACATCATGCCCTGGCGCGCTCTCCCAATTTGCAATGACAGTCCTTGTTTCGACTCTCCGGCTGTAGAATGGTGCCATCATTTTAGCGTGTCGATATCAAACCATGTCATCTGGTACTGCAGTAGTGTTACAGATCGTGTCTACCCTGTTGAACTGAAGCCGAGTGAATGCTGATTGGTCGATCAACGAAGACAAAGGCGAGAGACAAAGAGTACTCCCACGTCTTGCTTCAAATCAACGTAAATAACACTATTGGCATAATTTTCTCCTATGCCAGTCGACGAATGAGCCTAGACGGTCCAGATGTGATTTTCCCAACTGTAGGCAGCTTCTGCCACTCCCACCCGTGTTATGCGAGCATCAAGCAGCCCCTCAGCGCAAAGCAGGGCACATAAGGTGTCTGGTAAGTGACAGTAAACAGAAGGATGAATTGTGAGTGTGAGAAAGCAGTCGTGAGAAGCTGCCAAAAATTCTGTCCAATGAGAGCAAATTGTGTTGATGACAAAATGATGACTAACTATGACTCGGGGATAACGGGTCCCTGTTTGCCTCTGATGCTCCATCAATTTCTCCGCCTTTCCAGCAGTACAGCATCACCACACTCGGGAATAAATTTGCCTCCAACTCCAGGCTGCCATAATGGCACCTTTGGAGCCTTTGCTTAGTGTGTGTGTGTGACTGGAAAGCTTCTTTCACATTTGCTGGTCTTAACTGCCTAACAAACAATAACTTGATGACTACGCGCGTCATTTTGCTGGAGCCTGATATTTCCCCGCCATAGCTCGCTCGCTCTCTCTCTCTCTCTTTGCCTTTCCACTTTCCACAAGCTTCGACTTGCTTCTCGGCCTTTCTATTGCATTGGTTGGCAGTAGTGTGCGTACGTAGGTCTACGTATGTGACATCTGCCTGTGGCTTTCCAGCCAGCATATAATGTGGCTTGAAAGCTCTCTTCTTCTTTTCCTTTCCTTTCATACCATCTTCTCCATCCACTTCCATCTCTCACCTAAATCAGAACAACCAGAACCTTCCCATACATTCTCATAATCTATCACTATTGCAAACATGTCATCAGTCCGCTTCCTCAACCAACAAAACCCACTCTGGGACTTCCTCGCCAGCCTCGACGGCTCAAACGGCAACCATCCTTTCTCTAACGCCTACAACCCCGAGTCCCGCGAACCTCGCGGTCCACCTCCCGAATACCGTTGGCCTGGCGCCCAAGACCATCATGACGGTCCACCACCACCTCATCACGAGGGCCCGTCACCACCTCATCATTCCGGACCAGCTCCCCCCGAGCACGAAGATCCTCCATCCCCACCGCCACCAGGTCCTTATGACCATCCCTTCGGTCCCGGCTTCCCCTTTGGCGGACGCCGCGGCGGTCCCCATCACGGAGGACATCATGGACGTCACGGCGGACCACACGGCCACGAACGCCGTGGCGGCTGGGGCGGCCGGGGTCGTGAAGGCTGGGGTGGCCGCTCAGGACGCTGCGGTGGCGAACGCGGCTTCAACCCTTGGGCCGCTGGCGGCAACTTCGACATGAGCAAGCTCGCGGAATTCATATCGCAATTCGTGCCTGAAGACGTGCTTTCCAACCTCGGCCCCAAGGACGCCGCCACCACCAAGGACGCCGCCGGCTCCTCCAACAGCAAAGACTTTACCCCTCCTGCCGATATCTTCGACACCGCTGACGCTTACGTCGTCCACGTCTCGCTCCCTGGCGCGAAGAAGGAAGACGTAGGTGTCAATTGGGACGCCGACAAGAGCGAACTCAACATCGCCGGTGTGATCTACCGCCCTGGAGACGAAGAATTCCTCAAGACGTTGGCGCTGGATGAGAGGAAGGTCGGGGTGTTCGATCGGAAGGTGAAGCTGGGCAGCAAGGCGAATCCGGCGAATGTGGACTCGGACGCGATTTCGGCGAAAATGGAGGATGGGGTGCTTTTGGTCACGATCCCCAAGACGGAAGAGTTTGTCGATGTCAAGAAGGTGGACATTGAGTAGGAGACATGGTTATATGTGAACGGAAGGAAGGGAGGGAGAAACGAGTCATATGATTGCCGGAGTATTCTTGGTGGACATTGGACAGGGACATGCATTTTTGGAAAACGGAAGGGCTCTGGTGGACATAGCATAGGATAGCCACACTACATACTACATACACGAGACAAACGAACAACATCTAAACCCAACCCTCTCATTACCCCACCGCTGCTGTTTTCTCTACTCTGCTCTGTTCTGCTCCGCTCCGCCCATCCCATCGCCAAAAAATCCATTTCGCAAAGCTCTTCCCCAACCTTTCCCCCCCCCCTCCTCCCCTTTCCCCTAATTAACTCCCCCCACCTCCACCCCACCCGCTCCATCCCCCCTTTCCACCCCCTCCCAACTTTCCCAGCGGCATAGAACCCACCTAATACCTACCTCTCCGCGTGACCAAGTAAGTAAGCAATCAAGCAAGCAAGCAAGTAAGCAAGTAAGCAAATAGGTCGGTCAGTCAGCCAGCCAACGCAATTTCGAGCTCGGGGCAACCTGCAAGCCTGTATGCTTTCTTTTCGGGGGAATGTTGGTTCCGGGTGAGCTGTGGAATGGGATGGGGATAGGATAGGGATAGGTGCTTCTTCTTTGGATTTCAGGTTTCAGATGAGGATTTCAGGGTGCGTGGGATTGGACTGGACTGGACTGGATTCTTAGTAGAAGAGTACTAGGTAGCATTATGAGGACGATGATCAGAAAGTCGATGGTCAGTCGGGTGGGATGGGATGGGTTGAGCCGAGGGGTTTCAACGATGCAGTTTTCTACGCTTTTCAGCAGGATCGAAACAAGTAAAGATGCGGGAAAGACGCTCTTTGCGTCGTTTCATGGGTTTATGCCGGATATTAAACATGGGAGCCAGATGCGGAGGATGACGAGCTTGACAGATGAGATGCGCAACAGCTTCCACCGTCTTTGCTCCTTGGCACATTTTCGCACTGGCGCCTTCACAATTCGTTCCAATCCCCCACCGCCTCGTCCGGAAGGCACGCTCTCTTCTCCCCCACCCGGCGTTCCTCACACCCGCCCTTTCGTAATCGCGCCTTTGGCAGCCAAGACCCCGTCAAGGCTCATGTCGAAGTTGATCTCGCGAAAGCCGCGCGGGTCCTGCAGCAGATAGAGCGGGAGGTGCGACAGAGCCCGGATGAGGTACGAGTACGCCAGGCCCGGGCCGCCGCCGGCGGCGCGGACGATGTGGAGCGCTACGTCGCCGACGGGGGACGCGATGCCGAAGGGCTGCATCGGCGCCGCGGCGGGGTACTGGGCGCAGTGGAGGAGGCCGGTGTAGCACGCCATGAAGAGTTCGGTCTTGGCGAGGGCTTTGCTGTCGGCGAAGGAGCTGACCAGCAGGGCGAAGCGCGTGTCGAAGGAGTTGGGTGAGGTGGTCGGGGCGATGGCCGTTGTTTTAGTGTTCGTTGTGGCGTTTTGAAGGGATGGGACGTCAGGTCCCTGGACTTCGCTGCTGCCCGGGAGATTCAAGCGAGGTGAGGATGCCTGGATCTTGATGGTACCGAGTATGATATCTTCCCACCTGAGCGTCCATACTACATTATGGAACCGATCGTCATGTATCATGTACTCCACTGCTAGCCACGCACCCCAGATAAGGAATCGCGCCGTCATAGCAGTATCCGTCACGACTTCGACTTCACCGTAGCCGGGAGCTCTGTACGTCCTGGGTTGATGTCGCTGGGTGAAATCTCCATAGGCGACCTCGCTCATCAAGTACAAGACATTGATGAGACAAGGATCGATTGCAAGAAGCGGAACATCAAAAATGGGAGATATGCTGAAGCGGGGATCTGGTAAATCGGCGTTAAGAGACACATTCCCGCTAGCGAGACCAGTATTTGTGAGACGGATAGTGGCCGGCAGTGATAGAGCACGAGCTGAAATTGTCAAAGCTTTGCCGAGGAAAAGTAGTGACAGAGGGCTCAGCATCATTTCATGAGCGGTTTTTCAAGCTAATTTTCTCTCCCTGTGAGCTTTGACAGTGCGTCTATTTCTGGTAGATAGAGCCTAGAAGTAAGATGCTCCCAAGATCTAACTTTCCAACCTCTCGGCATGGTGGGACAATGTGGGAAAAGAGATCTAATTGCTCTCCGGAAGTGGAAGCTTTGCCAGCAGCGAATCCGTTTGGAGCATGCGTAACCAATGCTTTATCTCGCGCATGGCTTCTAGCACTCCTAGTCCTTGTCATGAGCACTCGTACTCGTCATGGCTACGACATGCGACATCGCCTGAAAGGTCAGCGCAAAGGCGAACCAGACGAAGACGAAGATCGTGGTCATCCTTTGGAGGGAAGCAACGGCGCGGGATTTCTCATGTCGCCCTTGGAATAAAAAGTCTAGGGACCCTTAAACAGGCACGATGGTTGGGAAGTGCGCCTATACGAGATGCGTGGATTGGCGTGAGCAGTCCAACTGCCATGATGCGGGGCTCAAATGCCCTTACAAGCGCTTGGGCAAAGGAGAACAGGATGTTGACATAAGGCGAAGTCTGGGATACGTTGGTGATGATTGGTAAAATCAATGGATAGATGAGCGTATTCAAACCAAGATCCGGCATATCCTTTGTATGGTGTTCTTCATGGCGCCATACATTTCTCGGATGAAGGCCACAGAATCACTTTGTACTACACTTCCTACTGCCTTCGCCTTTGGACAACCCAGGTGAATACCCAGAGGCGCACTTTAATGCTGAAGCAACATTTAGCTCTTCGCCATCGACAGCCAAGGATGAGAAACGACCGTAGTATATGGTGCGAATAAGCCGTGGGGATCTAAGCCTTCCTGGAGACATTGCGAGACTTGATCAAGCGAAACCTGTCAACGTCTATCGACCGATAGAGCTCGCCTATCTCTCTCACTTTCCTAGAGATTTCAAAAAACTGCTTTCGGTTTTCGACAAGGCCTTTACTTCTTCACAGCCTCGCACATGCTCCACGATTCCCTCTTTTGAGTGTAATCGATCCGCAGCCAATCGATGTCGGCAAGCCAGCGATGATTGCTTGCTCAAGACTTCAGTGCTCGAGCCCTGCCAGCTATCTTCAACACCGCCTGGCCTGACGATCCCACAATTGCAGTACTTTGGCAACTTGATGGATGCGAACATGCAAGCTTTGCAGCGCAGCCCTTGATCGACTCTACCCTCCTTGGGGAGCAGAAATGGCAATGGAAGCAAAGCCATATACCGTTGGTATGCTTTCACGTCTTTAAGCGCAATCCAATTTTCATTTCCTGGATCTTTATTTCCAAATCTCCTGGCCTCTGCCCTACTGACGAGCTTACGCTTGCCCTTGTGATTCCTGGGTTTGCCTGTAGACGAGGAGAATATTCCGCCCCTCGAGAGTAGCTTAGGCAGAAGCTTCATATCATTGTTTTTGACCCCGTACTGTTTCTTCGCAGTGTCCTGCGATATGGGCATGAAATCCATGTCGTATTCAGCGCACCGTTGGCAGCAGCGCTGTAGGCCGGGGAGGAAGACGTAAGAGGCGATTTGGTCGCAGAGGGTACATTGTGAGCTGATCAAGACGCTGTGAATGCGGCAAAGGGTGAAGTATTGGCTAAGTTTGGTCCTCCACAGGGCACTAAGCAGCGCAGGTGCATGAACTGCGATTCTCTTGTATTCGGGAATAGCGACGACATGTGCGCGAATGTGGGTGTTGACGGCCTTAACATTCTGTAAATCATGAAAGCTTAGTAGGGTAAATACCATGCGCAGGATCTCCGGAGGCAGGCCCAATGCTCCTGAGGATGGCTCCTTGTCTCTTGGAATCGAGGGCGTAAGGTCGCAGAACCCGAGCCCAGCCACTTGAGACACGCTCATAGTCTCGTGTGGTTGAGTGAGCCAGCTGTATTTGAAGTACTCTAGCACTTTTTCGAAAGCCGCAAGAGGGTAGAGTAAATCTTGTCCCACCTGGATTCAGTGTGCAACTGAGCAAGAGTGAGTGAGCTCGCAGCTAGTCTTACAGGAACTTACCTACCATCCGATCGAATTTAAAGCTCTTCTCAGGAGGTCATAGAATTTAGGCTATCTCTAAGAGAGCGCGTTGGAAGAGAACGAAGTTGTCGCGCGCAAGATTGCTCACATCAACAGAATACGTAAATACCAGTAATATTCCCTCCTTTTCGCGCTAACTAGTTAGAGTAATGATAACGAGATTCTCCGCAGTCCGCACATCCTTGCACTGACCGTTGCCATCGTGCCATCTCAGGAAGGATGACCAGCAAGCCCGAAGGATATTATAACGGGCTGCTAGGCTAAAGGTAATACAAAGTTGCGTCTGAGCCGGTACCTGGCATTTCTGGGCTGTCGAATGCTCTTACCCCCGGCGATTTGTGACTACTCGCAATCACCTACTAATGCAACACACCTACTAATGCAATACCCTAAAATCCGACAAATCCGGGGGGGTGGTCCGCCCCTAAAAGCCTCCCTAGATCCAAGCTGTGGCCCCGAAGTATTTGAACAAACGCTGGTACACGAATCTTAATATAACTACGATTCGAAAAATTCTTGAGCTTCAAAATCTTAATTTCACTTTCTATAATTTCTCGTCGTATTTATTTCTAGATACTGTTGTGGAAGGACAAAATATGAAGTTTTCGAATTCTAGCGTATTGCATTAGTAGGTGATTGCGAGTACGAGCAGCAAGAAATTCCGAGTTGATGCCCAAGTAGGACGTCAAAAAGCCTTTTTTTTTGATGACCGATTGCCTGCTGCAGAGAATCTCAATGTTCGAATGGACGATAGGCGCAAGCTATATAAGGACAAGTAGGTGTTCTCTGAAGTCTATCGATAGAGCGGCTCGTTGCTCTTTCAGCGATGACACAAACTAGATAAGAGGCAATAGTGGTCTCTCAGCTTTCAGATCACTTGATTGCGGCACACAGAATCGTTGTGTTTCTATCTCACTTTACTGACGCATATCGCTCCTAACATTGCTGTTTCGCATCCGTGGTGTGATGTTCCCGCCTTCTACCATTTCCATGCCTGGCACTACGAGAGTGAGGGTTAACTAACTTTCCAACCGAAATGAGCTTTGGTGCCCAGGTACTGAATCTATGGAAAGTACAAGATTCTCCGTCCTCCCCTTCCTTCAGCTCCAAATGGCACCTTCTGTACTTCCGTTCCTTGCTCGCCCGTCCTCCAATGAGGACATGGTTCCCGTAGAATCGAAGATGGAGGTCTGTCGCCCACCGCATGATTGGCGTCAGCACGGAGAATGTGCCCTCCTCGCCCCTCCAATTACCGTTCATTCGAATCCTCAATGCCGGCCGGCCCATGGTTCATACCTTCCTCGTTATCTCTGGCTTTGTGCTGTCGGAGGAACCGCTTGAGAATTGGCGCGCGCGCATAGGTGTGACAGGCTCCTCGCTACACGTCAGGTCTTTTCCGAGCCTTGCGCTCCTGTATGAGATTGCACTAAGTGTCGTGAGGCATATATAGAATTCAAAGCGCTGTTATCAAGTGTCGTTCCAATCATTTGATGTTAGATAGTCAGAACGAATCACGCTGACCCCGAGGTGTCCCAGTCTCCTCTTCTGCCTTCTGGCGCTCTTTTCCACTCTTTTTACCCTCGTTTTTCTCAATAGTCCTCAAGCTCCTCCTTGTCCGATACGGGTTTTGTGGGCAACAATCTGTCGAGGGCGGAATTATAGCCCAATCGAAAGACTATACAGACGTGTTCGAGCGCATCACACAGCCGTGGAGATCGGATCTTTTCCCTACACAGAACCTGCCGTATGACATGCACACTTGAACCCTTCCGATCGAATTGTCAATGTCAACGCTGTTGTTTATCACAATCACGGAGTTTGCAAGGTGCTAGGTTTCCGTTCGACTTGCAGCACTCACAGAGACCACTTGGTACTCCTTCCGAGGCGGGCACTGGGCTGCTGTTGATGTTTTAGGTGGGTGCTCTTGCTGCGGAGGTGGCTTTGATACAAGTGAAGAAAGTAGCGCTTCCAACGACCAATTTGACTGGCTTTTGTGACGACAAGAGAAGCAGGATGAAGCAAAGGCCCAAAGGCCTCGACGGGTAAGCTCTGGAGGTTCTTTTAGTGGACACAAGTTGCCATAGCCCCCTGCATCTGTGGCTGGCTCAGCAACGACACGAATCGAGTCCTCGGGTTTAAATGGTTGGAGGACTTGTCTCCGGAACCGTATGACTCTCGAGGCTACGATTTCGTCATTGACTGGAAAGCAATCGACTGGTCCGTGGTTGCTCCACTGCAAACCGTTTTCACCTTCCTCAACAAAAGCTCTTGACGACGAAGCCGGTTCACTATCTAGTGTCCATTGAATTTGCTCTCTACCTCGTACACGGACCTTCGATGGAGTTCTTCTGTTGACGCATTACCCGCTCCATTCGAACGCTCTGGGAGGACAAGATGAAGCTGCTGTTTGGGATGTTTCGTTCGTCTAGGCTTATGGACTTCTGGGATTCGGTGTACCCTGCTTGTGGGCTTCGGTGATTTTGAGGTTCGTTGATCGGCCATGTGTGGAATTTGCGAGGTGGTTGGATCGGAAGTGTGTTGATGATCCGACTTGAAAAGACGGTGGCCAGGAGACGAAGTCTCTTTCGGCTCGCGTAACGGGAAGAATCAGCGCGAATATGCAGAAGGTGAAAAATTGGAAAAGAGGTCCCATCAGGAGAGAGACCTGATCGACGTCCAGCGAAGCATACAGCCTACAGCCTTACTGTTGGTCTGCCTGCCGTAAGGCTTAAAACCGGCCTGGCGGTGAAAGAGATTCAGAATTTCCTTGTTGGGCCGTTTGCGCAAGCATATTCTGTGAGTCAAAGCGTCGTGTCGCGTGGCTGGGTGCGGGGAAGGGCCGGGAGGCTCTTTTCAGCGGTTTGAGGCGGAGACCATGAGGATTTTGGAGGAAGTCATGGGGTTTTCCGGGTAAGTATATCGAAGCTATGGGTATGGATCCAGGTACTGCATGAACCGGCGGATGAAAGGGCGGAAGTGGCACTGTCCTTAGCTTGGTGGCTTGCGGTGGGGGTGGGGAACCCTGTACGGTCAAAAGTTATGGAGCAGTCCATAGAAAGAGTATTTAGAAGAGGAGGTAGTTCGGATACCAATTCCAAGGTGTACAAGAATGAAGGGAATGCAGTGCTCAATCAAGACAATCAATGTGCAAGTCCTGGCGTCTGTAAATCTGGACATGTTCGCTTAGCTGGTTCAGCAATTGCACGATTCCACCAGACTTTTTTGGAACGGTGACCACTGAGGTGGGATTTGTAGGAGTTGACTAGCCATTTGCGCGCATGGATCCAATGATTTTTTGCATGCAAACATGGATGCCGTGCATGAAAAGAAAGCAGTTACATATGCAAGGGCAATTGTGACAGCTCGACATAAGGTTTCCCTTACCTTTCTTTCAACAGAGGAATAATATCCATAATCCAGCAAGGGAAGTATAATAACACATGCAGCAGCAGCCAAATTACAGGCTCGAGACGACGAGACACGGCGCTCAGACCAACAGGATCAAGTGAGACCCTTCCCATGGGATTTTCGGTCCCGTTCCCATGGTCCTTTGGGATAATCCACGCATCATCAGTCGGGTCGAGGAAGAGCAAACATAGCTGATGTGTAGTAAAGAAAATATCGATCTTGAGGAGGAACAATCTCCGCGTGGTGGCTTCTTGAAGCGACAGATGATATCCATGTCGATAGAGTATAGATTGATTAATATTATATTATACCAAAGTTTGAGGGACGCCAAAGGCATGGGAGTCATGGATATGCACGTGAAAAGAATCGACTTAAATAAGTTGAAGCCGAATTTTGATTGGTCATGGAATGATGGAAGGTATTTCTTCCAATTGATCTAAAACAAGTTACAGACTTACAGTTTTCGGGGAGGGTCGGGGTCCGGGGGTAGGTTAAAGCTCTAGAGACTAGAGTTCAAGTAGACTGCTCTTAGACTTCAGGTCACTAAAGTACTTTGAGTCTAGGGTGGGACCTTGGCCGAGGAAGCGCTAATGTCTCAGGCACAGCAGGGTTCAGCCGGGGGAAAAAACAGCGAATCGGATCATCCCGTAAACCATTCTTCCACCTGCAGCAGTGCAGGCTACCCCTTTTTTTCCCTCTAAATCCCAAAGATGAGATCATACAAAATCTCGACTTTGTGGCGAGGGAAGCGAAAGGAGGTTGGGGGGGGAAGAGTAAAGAGTGTTCCTTTTTTTCTCTCTTTTTTTCCATCTTTCCCGTGGCCCCTGAGATGTTTTTGTAGAGTGCTTGTTTTGGGGAATGTTGCATAAGTAGTAGTATGATTATTTCTTATAAACATGAATAAAGATGAATAAACATGTTCGTGTTTTTTTAACAATTTAATATTTGGAATCGAACGTGCAGCTCGCATCCTTCTCATCCATCCTCTCGTCCTCTCCAACCGCCAAGTAAAGAAAAGTACCTACCTTACCTACATACCTATTCATCCTATTCCTACCTATTCATCCTTCCCTCAGTCAGCCGGCTAGCCACCCAGACCATGACACATAGCCGTTAAAAACCTTGGCCGTTGACCCATAACCTGGTTACTTTTGAGCCTACCGTGACTGGTAACTCATGCGAGCAACGGGACAGGCTCACACTACGCACTACACAGAAAAAAAGAGAAAAAGAAATCTTCGCAAATTCGCCCCTCGAACACGTACCTTGGGTACCATCTACAATCTAGGTTTACTGCTGAACGCTGCGACGCGCTACCTGCAATCCGCCTCCCCGGCACTCTAACAAATCTAAACCCATTTGCGACTCCTCAAATCTTTTCCCAATTTCCACGACTTTCCCCCGGTACTACCTACTCTCTTCCTGATCCCTTATACCGTATACGACGTTCATTAATTTCCATCTCTTCGCTTCCATCCATTCAACGTCCACGGCTGGCTCCTGGGCAAACACCAAAATCACAGGAAATCTACTCCTTCAAGAATTCGCCCCAAAAGTCGCGTCAAAAAAACCCCCCCAGCTTATCCCGCCGATCTTTTTCCAACACGCACAAATCATATACATCTGAGTACCACATCATTCACTCTATGAGCCATCAAGATCACATCTCGATTCTATACATCACGATACATGCTCCTATCAGCTCATCTTGCCACACCTTTCACTCTAGCGCAGCACTGGATCCAGCATTGTTACACAGGAGGAGACCATAAGAAATATTCTTCAAACAGCAGAATCGAATGCTTGAAATAGCCCAGCGTCTAAAAGACATCTCTACATGCGTTATCATCCGTCGGCTACCGATACCCAACAGCCTCTGACAATCCACCTATACCACGGCTGATCGGCAACAGAGTCACAATAGACGACAAGCGCAGCAGTCACCATGAAACGCTTTCGATCAAGGAAGAATTCCCCCGAACGAGCTCAGGGGAGTCGAAGGCCCTCGCTCGACTCCGACCCTCCAACCCTACCCTTGCCATCATTTCCGTCGATGAGATGGGGGGGAAAGAAGAAGGTCGCACCACAACCCAAGCCGGAGTTCAACATATCGGCCGCGCTGCCGGCTTCAGAGGACTTCCGCACCAGTCTTCTGATGCCGAACCTGTCCGCCAGATTCAGTATGCTTCGAGAGCAAGACGATCCATCGTCCAAGATTGGAAAGGCCAACGATGATAGCGTTCTCTTCCCAAAGCGAGCATCGCGCCTGGATCTGTTCAAGGGGCACGGTCTGCTCGGTGTAACAGAGGTCGATTCCCTCCGTGGATCCTTACGCCCTCCTTTCGCATCAATACGGTCAGAGTCGTACGGGTCTGGTGGTTATGACACAGACGATGGCAGCGTCATGAGCAGGTCTAGGCCCGGAGAGGGTAACACAATGTTTGGAGGCCGGCAAAAGATATACAAGATACCGGTCGGCGCGTCAGGGTCGGTCAAGACCTTCGGCGCCAAAGACGATGACGAGCTGCCGTCGGGTGTGAACATGGGTGGAAAGGCGCTGTACGAGAGTGATATCGCAACGTCCGCTTTTCAAAGACTTCGAGAGGAGGAGAGGCAAGAACGGGAAAGAGCGAGTCTGGAACAGCGACGGTCGTCGAAAGAACAGGATCGTGACGGCTCGCCGCCGTTGGTGAAGTACAATCGCAATCGAGAAACCTCGTCCTCCACCAATTCTGGCCCGTCCCAGCCTCGAACTTCTACAGCTGCGACTTCCCTTGCCTCTCAGAGGTCTGTTTACTACGAAAACATGAGTAACTCTACCCATGCCCTATTACCCTCTACGCAACCCGGCTCGGCTGGTTCAGATCGCCCTTTCCCAAAGGCCACCAGGAGATTGTATAGACAAGATCTTGACCAGCACATGCAGGAACAACAGTCTTCCTCAATGCACAGACTTGAGTCTTTGAACAAACCACGAACGATCCCTAGTGGCCTCACAAACCGAAACCTTCAGCAGTCGAAGAGCGTTACCGGCTTAGATGATCGCTACCAGCATGGAGGACCGCTGTACGCATCCAACGGCTTCCGTGCCGGTAGTCCTCCTCCGTCTAACCCGCCATCCAGAATGGAGGAGTTCGACTTGGGCCCCGTCCCTGACCAAACTGGTAACAATCTCGCAGACTCTGGATATGGCAGATCTCCTCCTTTGAGCCCACCCATGAGCCCAAGCCATGATCCAAACAACCATGACACAACATTTTTAGCCGCTCTGGAGCCGAATGATCTTGGCAAAGCTACTGCTTCTGGGGCCTTCAACAAGCCAAAGCTGCGATACGACGATGAGCAGTATAAAGAAAGACAGATCCGGCTGCTCGAAGGCCGGAACACTCCAAGTCCACAGCTCATAAGATCTTTCTCATCGCAAGCGCTCTCCATTGACGAGCAGACCACTGGCCGTAGCCGCAACAATTCCCTCGGAAGCACATTTTCGAGGACCGAGTCAGTCAAACAGCCATGGGAACACCACAGAGAAGACCGTACGCTGAGGGTTGTTCCAGAAAGGGGGAACATGGGCAGCTCATCTCCTGTCGACGAGCGCCAACCCAAGACTGCTATGGAGCAGAGCTTCCTGGCCGGAAGGAGCAGCAGCGATGTTGCTGACAGTGAATCAGAGGCCGAACCAAATTCCCCCATACCATCATCTACCTCCGGATACCAAAGCTTCTCGCATCCTTTACCACATGCAAAGCCCGTGGAGCTTAACCAAGAGCTCAATTTCGATCCTGAAGCTAACCATCTTACGCCATCAGCCGAAGAGATGTCATTTGATAGTCGCAGTCATCTGAGCGAATCGACGGTGACCCAGCCGAAGGACAACAATGACGCGAACAAGCTGGACGCTGACTCTCCGACATTGGGCCCAGTGACTTTTCCGAACGGACTGAGTGGACTCGTCCACGCACATCTGCGTAATGACAGTGGCCAATCCTCTATATACCCTGAAGACTCTCCCAGACCAGACAGATATACTGCCGAGGTTCGTCAAAGCATCATGGGCCACGAATCGGCGCTGCACCATTCAAGACAAGGATCAAAGGATGACAGTGGCGTAAAGGGCGAATACCGGGTCAAGGAGAGAAGAGGGTCAGAGCAGAGCAGTATTGTGGCGCCACCACCGCTGTCGTTTGCCGCTCGACATATACTGCAACAGGCAACGGCGTTACGGGATAATCAAGCAAACCCGAAAGCGCAACAAATGCTAGCCAACGACAAGGCGCAACGGGTCCTGGGTGGTGAAGCTCCTCGGTCCAGCCATTCGCGAGATAATTCATCCACCTGGCAAGACCAATTGAAAACTCACCACGCACGTGGTGGAAGTACCGAGACGCAACAAGAGCGTGAAGGGCTCGCTAATGAGATGGCGGAAAGAAGACGCAGAGTGCAAGACAATCTCAAGTCGTATGTTGAGGACAACAGTAGATCCTCTAGCCCAGCGCTAGGTGCTCGAGATCAAGAAGATGGCTCAGCGAAGCCAAGACATCCGTTCGGAATACTGAAGAAAAACTCTAAAGGCTCTCTAGTTGGAAAGCAGGAGCGGCCATCGAAAGCTATGAAGATGCTGGGTATCAGAGCAGGAGAGGCCGGCAATGATGCATCACAATCTCCGACAGATATGTTTATGGGACGTGGCCAGTTCCATGATCGCGCCATGCCACTAAGCAGGAAACCCTCACCACCGAGACTAACTCAGGATCTACGTCAGCAAGCAGACAATGGCCTAACCTCCAGACAACGTCTGCTCAACGGCGGCCGAAGTCACGACAACCTCGCTCAAAGAACATGGTCACCCTCGTCGAAGTCAGCCTCTTCATACTCTGACAACTACGAGAAACGGTCTGACTCAGAGAAAGATAGCGCCCCGATGCCGAGCCTGAATTGGAATCGTGTCAATGGCTCCAATCCAATCACAGCTGCTACTGGGTACGAGCCAAGAGATCTACAGCATGCCCCAAGACCCGCAGACGAAGTGGCAGACAGCATCGCCCGCGATGGCTTGCCGGCAGCCGGGAGATCACAGTCAGCGATGTCTCGACATCAGCCTATGTCACCTACAGAGCGATCACAGTCTGCAATGGGAGGCCGTATTCGAAGCAATAGCAAGCCTATCACCCCATCCTACTTTGAGCCACGCGCCGCCCCACCGGGCACTCCATTCATGATCAACCCCAAGCAGTTTTCTCGCGTTCCTCCGCCAGGAACTCCATACATGATTAATCCCAAGACACCCTCCCGAACCCCAACAGCAAGTCAAAGCCGGCCTCGCACAGAATCCACAGCCACATCGAACGAGAGTCGGCCTTCTACCTCCTCCATGACATCGTCACCGTCAACAACGGTTCCGCCCCTGAGCTCTCCGAGTTATGCATACAGTCGACCTGGGAATCCCCGCAAACGCTCTGTAAATAAGCAAGACATATCGGAACCCACCTTCGTCTCCTGCACCTCTTCCGTTGATACCGTCAATCTGCCACCAGGTGCCAGCTTATCCAACGGCATGGACGCTCCCAGCCCAACCCGCGGCCCAGCACCTCCCATACCCGTTCGCGACTCCCGGCGAAAGCGCACCCAAACCTTGCTCCATGCACTTGGCCGTATCGATAAGCCCGCGGAAACTACTTCCACTGAGCCAACGCCCAGTCCTCGAGAAGATGACCCCTACGAGGAGCACAGCACGTTCTCAGCTGACGATGAACCAACTGCGTCAAGTAAGATGAGGCAAAGACTGAGGAAAACGAGTAGTGAGGGCGGGATGAATGCGAAGGCCGCTAGGCAGGCAGCGCTGCAAGCGTCAAGCCCTGCTGTGCCCAATTTTGAGGTGCAGAGTCCGGGTATGGACCAACATTTTCCGTATCAAGCTCAGAAAGATGTCCCAGCGAGCGCTGTTATGTTTTGAAAAGCAGGGGATGCGGTGCCGGAAGCATGCCGTCACTATTCACCGGAAAGCGTTGTGGATAAGGGCCGGCTTCGATAATTAAAAAGTATTGTCATTTCATCGGACCTGTGGTATGAAACCGGTGTTTGGCTGGGAATTCAAAGGGAACGTATAGAAAGAAGTATCTCGCAAGGGAAGCCAGCCAGGCACATTCGTGCAGCATTTGAACTGCGCACATTCGATCGCGAGCATCTTTTATTTCATTCGGAAAAAGGCGAAAATCGAGGCATTTCCGTCGGCGCATTAATAGGGATGGGATATACCTCATGTACGAACCATGCATGCATGCGTGTGTGTGTCTCTGTTTTTTCTTTTTTCCAGCCAGCGTTTTCGAAGACCAAGAGTAGCCTTAAAAAAAAAAGGGGGGGGGAGCCTTTTCTCCTTTGTACGGGGCTTTCTTCCAGTCTCTCGATCAGCCGGGTTGATCTTGAGCACTATCGCCTCGAAAACTAGGCCCTTGACCCCTTTGGCACTCTTTTTTTTTCTTTCTTTTCTCCTGTATATACATAAGAACTACATTTATCTTAGAGAGAGAGAGATTATGATACGATAGGATGGATGGAATGCAAATGCAAAATGCCCTTGAGCAAACGGAATCGAATCATGCCGTTCGCAAAAGAAAGTGATGTAAAAGACAAACAAATAACAACGTTGAGCCCACCCATTCTTCCCCTTCCCTCCTTGTCCCGTGCAAACACATCGACGTGCCCAAGTTAAACGTCGAATCAATTCCTCCCTTCCCAGACTGCCGGATCCCCAAGTACGCGTCCAACGCTCTTTGAATTCCAATTGTCCTCATTCAAACCCCATCCAATCCATCTCCACAGTGCCACCCATCCAATCCATCTCACAGTGCCACCCATCCATCCTCATCCACCCACGCGCTCCCACTCACCCACCCAACCACACCCACACCATCCACCCAAACCATCCTCTCCCCAGCCCCGCCTAAAGCGGGCTCGCTGAGATGAGAAAGGTAAAGGTCCCCCAAACCATCACCGCCCGTCCTGCCCCCTGCCCCAAACCGACCCGAAAGGGTGCAGGTTCCTATGTTTTTTTATTTTTTTGTGTGTGTATGTGTGATAGGGCAAGAGACAAGAACGTGGCAATGATGGCATGGAAAGACTGAGAGGGAGGCTAGGTCGTGACGACACATTGCTTGTTTGTCTCCTTCCCCCCCTCCCTCAGGTTGAGCCCTCGGTGTCATAGTGAGCCCTCAGCGTCATAAAGGAAGAAGGGGTGTGCCTAGAACAGAAGGAGCGATCAGTAGTTGGGTTAGTGCTTGTGTGTGTGTGTGTGCCATTCTAGCAGTTATGCTATGGTAGAAGTCAAAGCCAAGGAGGTCCGAACCGAGTCAGCTAGTGGTCACGATTGAGGTGCGCGGAGTGAAAGAGTCTCTATTTATGCATGCTTTGAGAAGCTCGAACTCAAGGAGATCAGTGGGCATCGTGCATCGCCTTGGCTGTGCCCAGGAGGGGCAAACGAGGGGAGCGTTCAACCCATCTATGCATAGGGGGTATCGTCGCAAGCGCCGTAACTATGCTTCCTGTAAGCGTACGCCAGACATGATACAATGCTCAACATGAGGATAAAGAAAGGAAAGTCTGTTTGCTCGTTATGGTGCCCAGCCATCGTAGGCACCATGCGCACTGCCACCATACACCATAATCATTCCAACCTCGGTGTGTTCTCATAACATTGCGGAGGCTTCTGGTTGAGAAAATAAGTGGGCTTCTCAATCAATCATGACGGGGTCGTCATTCGAACCGGCCGCGAGATTCCGGGCGACCTCTGCGCGTCTCTCCTCGCTCAATGGTGCCATTTTGTACGTGGTCGGTTTCTGGGACTTCGTGTCGGAGGTTGCTGAATAATCAGTAGATGTTTCATGAAGAGTGAATTGGAGTGTCGGATCTTTACCTAAAGCTGGGGCAGGAGGCACAAGTCTTCTTGGCAGGTCATTCAAACTAGAACCATTTCTTACTACTGTGTTCGAAGACGTAGGCATTGTCACTGAAGGAGATAGTGCTGACGATGTTGCTTTGTACTGAGCGACTAGCTTCTTTTTTGTTCCGATGCCAACCTTCTGGGGGATCCCTTTCATATCAGGGTATTGCTGCTTGAGCAAGGCGGCCCTTTTTCTCTGTTTTTCTTGGTTCTCAGCCTTTTTACTCTTCGCAGATTGCGTGCTGGGCACTGGGGCAGCATCCACGGGACCTTCATTGATGGCTGAGTGAGTCGGCTGAAGCACACCGGTTGCGTTCTGCGTGTGGCGGAGTATAAGCTTCTTCCTCTGAGACGGGGTGATGCTATCAGGTATGTTCTCCATAGTTGGGAACTGCTTTCGTAACGCAGTAGCTCTGGCCACTCGGTTGTTTTCCTTTTTTTTCTTTTTCGCATCGGCTGGAGCCGCGGTAGATTTACCTGGAACTTTCTTCGAATTTGGAGTTTTGGCTGTACCTTTGAGTTCTTTCCTGGATTTTCTTGGCTTTGCATTGGAAGGGCGATCCGACTGGAAAGGCTCGGGTATGACATTGCCTATCGACCCCACATCCCCAGTATTCTGGATGTTTGCAGTAGCAACGCCTTGGATCTCACCCAATGGCCGAGCATTACTAATTTGCACTTCTGCTCCGATGCGGTCATCGGAGATGCCTCTGGTTTAAGACATCTTAGACAACGTCATGAGCTAAGCAGGGGGGGGTGCTTACACAACGTCTGGCTCGGGGGATCCCCATCGCTGCCTGTACAAGCGTCTCAAATGAGCTCGTTGCCATAGAAATGACTCGTAATTACCTCCAAGCGACCAGTCGAGAATACTTGGGCGATTGGCAATTTTCATCGCCTGAAGTATTTCGAGGTGGGCTCTGGCGAAACGTTGGAAGATTAGTGTCACATTTTTTGAACCGCCAGATATATCATTGTCAGGCTTGTTCGGATCAACTATGGCAAGACGATCAGCTTTGTTGTGTTGATACACAGAGCCTCGGAGATTCTGATGCTGAAAGGCAATCTGCACACAAGATGTTAGAGGACATTGGTAGGCACTCAAGAGAACATACTTTATCAAAATATCCAGGTGGATCCATTGAAATGCCTGTGCGCGTAATATCAAGTTGGTTGCCATATAAATCTAAGAATTCGATCAGGATCTCTCCCAGATTTTGCTCGGGAATTAGCTGCCCGCTCTGCACACGAGGCATGTTTTGCAGAAGGCTTGTCACCAAACACGTCACAGAAAAGCCACCAAGGCCACCGTGCTGCACTTCATTCATACCTCGCATCATCAAAAATTGCTTGATGATCGTGACGAGTAGGGGCATCGCTGGAAATTGTTTTTTCCAGATGGCGAACGTCTCATTGGCTATGACTCCGGTATTGTTTTCAAATGACACATCCACTTTGATCATAGTGATTCGGTCGATGAACTTGACGATTGGTACCTTGGCGCCAACGATGACTTCCACACTACCTTGCGAAGCTATACCGGAAGACTTGATGAAATCACCGAAGCGGAGCAACTGTTTCCTGGTCTGACACACCACTTTCTGTCCCGAGGATCGAAAGCCATTGGAGATCACGACAACATCCATGTCAGCATTAGGGAGATATAAGCCAGCGGCAAAGGACCCGAACGAATGGACATTGCAATTGGGAAGTTGACTGCTGACGACGTCTTGTAGGCGAGTCAAAAGCTCCTGACGAACCGTTTGCTCGAATTTTCGAGGACGAACAAATTCGTAGAAGTCGCAGATTTCCTTGTGAAGCCTACATATATCTGTCAGACCATTCTAAAGCATAGATTCTGTCAACACTGACCTGAACCCAGCATTTGCTGTGATAGTGTCCGATCGACGGAGCCAAGGAAGCGGATCCGTGTTTTGGCCTGGCGCCCACTCTGGGAGAACGGAGCCATTTGCTTGTCCAAAACCGGCTTTCTTACGTGGCCGGAGCCTTTCACCCTTGATCTCGTCGTTGTAGTTTCTCTTACGATTTCCTAGTGCTCCGTCATCGTATGATAAGGATGTAAATGCATTGTTTGCCTTTGAATTCTCTGAAGATACGATCCCGTGTAACACTTGAGTATCGATAACAATTTCCTCTGGGACCAATGGAGCAGCTTCAAAGAAGGTAGGCGGCGGACCGAGGCTGCTGGCGGTTTCGACCTTACTATAGGTCCCTGGGGCATCTCCTGAAGCTTGGCCGTGAAGGTTTTCAAGATGACTGAAATGCTGACGAGGTCCTGATGGCGCGCCAGGCACACCAACACCGTAATCATCTTGGTCAACAGAGCTTGAGCGCGAAAGCACATCATCTCTAATCGAAGCTGTATCATCTTCGAATCCAAAAGAGATGAAGTCGTCATTGGCAGCCACTTGATTATGTTGGGACGCTTTTGCAGCGGTGTGGAGGTCAGATTTGCGTATTAGCTTAACGACGTCTTTTCTCTTGCGCAACTCTTCATCAACAGGAGGCAGAACGGTGTACGGATCCGGATTTGACCACTTGGGTTCACTGTCGCCATCAGCGCGTTGACGCTTGCCTGAGCTCACAACTCTACGCTTTTTGGGTGGTTCAAGGGACCCGTCCCCACTCTGCTCAGACCTGTCCACGTCCGAATCAGACTCGTCCATGGGCTCTTCGTCGCTGTCAGAGACATCATCTGCAGGCATATATCTCCTGATACCAGCTTGTTCGTCTGTCATGCCAAGCAACTGCTCTGAGCCCGTCTCATTGCGTTGTCGAAGCAATGGGCGATCAGATGGAGCGACGTAATTGCCGTAATTGCCTCGTCCGCGACGAAGGTTATGACCCCCTCGATAACGATTCAAATTCCGATTATCCCTATGTTGGTCTCTCGGCCTCGGCCTGATGTTTTCCTGCATAGCGTGTTGTCTGGGCCCATTGCTTCTGTTGTAATCCTGCTCCCGCGGGTACTGGGGCGCACCGTTACCATTCCGAAACGTGAAATCAGTCTGTGGGTATGTGTCCTGCTGCGGCCCCTGGAATCTCCGATCGCTGGTGCGGTATGAGTCGTATGGCGGAGGTGGGCCGGGCGGAAGAGGAGGCATGTCGCGTGGTGGCGGACGTGGAGGAAGATTGTGGTATGAGGGCGGTTGGTGACCGTAATTGGGGCGATAAGACGACATGGCTGAAGCGGTCTCCACTTGAAGAGGATCAAGGACGTAGAGCAGTTGTTCTGACAATAACGATGTTCCTGGCTGTTAAGAGCACGGCTTGACTGCACCAATACCTTCGATGGTGTGGCGACAGGCAATGCTTCAACAGGCACCGTGAAGTCTCGACAACAGTAACCGTATGATGGGAGATCTCAAGACCGAGTGCGAAGCTTCTGTTACTGTCTCACAAGTCAAGTCTAGCTGGGCATTTAACGGCCGTTCAGCGGCCGCACTGCCGAGGGACACAAGCCACCAAGACTAGTCGATGAGATAATAGTAGGATCGGAAAGTAATATACACTCTACCTGACCATTCTCTGTATGGCCTGAGAGAGAGTTATGAGGTTGCAAAGAGAGAGTCGTTTGTGTTACAAAATCTCAGTGTGGTGGTGCGTCATTTACTTGATCTGCACTAAGCCGCTTTCGGATAATCTTTCGGCCCTATCACTTCACTCAGTCTCTGCAAAGTGATGGAAGGTGCCAGTAAACAATCCGCTACTTCTACTACTGCATAAATTAAGACAGGAGAAGAATAGTACTGAGAAGGATTGCAGCAGAGTGTAGGCATGAAGACAATAGTCAATGTTCTTATACACCAATGGACTCGGGCATCAAATCCGTACTGCGTTGGCTTTTTATTTGCTATCATTCGGGCTGTGGTTGCCATTTTTTGTCCGGCAAGGCCGCTCTAAAGGCTTGATGAATGTCTGATGACCTACTCGTGTACTTTTCATGACCGACCATGTCCTCAGATCGTAGTTGACCCGCTCGAGGGATGCTGCTGCCAATTCAGCGACAGAACAATGGACAGTAGCCCCACGGAGTCCCATCATGTGTTATCTTCAATGTGTATGACCCGACCTAGAGGTCCTCTTTCTGGCAAGGAACCCTCATAACCGGTTATTGGTCCGGGGAAGGCATCTTGGGGGAAGACGCAGTAATAGGCTTCTTCTTTCCTACGGCCTTCAACCTCTGCTGGAAGCCCCCAGTGTGTACTACGCCTTTTCCAAGGCTTTTGCGATAGTGTATCCGTCACAGCAAATCCACCTCCTCCCATGGTGTGTATATGCAGTTCCAGCTTTCACTTCATCCGCGACGTCCGCCACAGCCCGGTGCTTGCCGCAGGAACCCTAGCCCGAGACAACGGTATTGTAGTATCCTGAGCAAAGGCCTTAGACACTGAAACGACAGTCCAGATATTCATAGTTGACAAGAGAGAGACTTTTCATTCGGAAGACGCAGCACTCTACGAAGCTTATTCAGAGTATGAGAGGCTGCTTTGTGGTGGAAAGCACAAGACGGAGTCGTGGCTGATAATACCTCTGCTCGACGTTTCTGAAGCGGCGGGCAAGTCTCGCACGGTTGGGAAGCAATTGTACTCCGGTAACGGAAACAGGGAGGGCGAGGAGGTCGATGGGGTTAGGTTCATATCGTTGGCAGAAACCGATGCATGAACAACGCTTCCCATCTCGCCGAAGACACTTCCTGGTGAGACGTATGCTGAATCATTATGAGGATATTGTAACATGGTGCCATTCGGGAAGGATCCGATGGGTTCGAAAGACGAGGTCAAGGAAGAGTGCTGCTACATCAGGATGCTATCAGAATGTGTCATCGTATATGGAAGAAACAATTCCTTAAAACCAAATAAACAAGAGAAGACATGGTATGCTCACCTTTAACGGAGAGGTCTCAGCCAGGTCACCAAAGTCGTACCAACGATTGATATTCTCGGCGAAAACGCCATGACCCTCGGAGCCTGGCGGCGCGAAGGGGATGTTGGTAGCATTTCTGAGCATCGTGTCGATGGATACATTGCCCATCGTTGCCGGTTGTTGAGCCCTGCTATTGTCAAATGCTAGCGGCTGGGTTTGTGCCTTTGAGGTCTGGACTGGAGATGGCGTCGAAACCGGCACCTTGCTTTCGCGTTCATTCTTGTGGCTTTTCCGCTCCTTTTCGGATTGTTGGCGGTTCAGACGGTCTGCTGTCCGCTTGTTCTTTGTGCCTTTTGGCCGCCCGATGCGTTTGGAGACGCTGTAGATGCAGTCATGATCCGAACTCCGACATCCTTGACAGGGCGTACCACCAGAGCACTTCATTTTAGCTTGGTGGCATATGTCACAGGCAGTCCGCAGTTTCTTTGATAGATGCTTGTTCGTCTCTCGATCCTGTGATGTCGACATGGTGGCGGGTTGGAGGGGGAAAATGGTATGTGGGAGAGCAGAAAATGATGACTTGGCAACTGAATGATATGCTCGATTCGTACTACTCTAATCAAGGGTCTAGGATAACGGCCCAACCCCGCGCAAGCCAGTTGAGATACTGTGTGGGAAAGTCTTCGCTTTACTCAACGTTTGACAACACAAGGTACTCAATGCCGATGAACAGTATTTAAATGAGAAGGGAGGAAGGGTTGAAGATTAGGGCGGTACCTGCCGCTGGATAAGTGTGCATCGGGCGGACCGTTAAGAATGCAGGATCTTGGCACAGACTATCTTGTGTCATATCACTGATCATGCCGTCAGCTTAGCAGGCGGAGTCTTCTCGACTTTTCCAGTGTCAAAAGACAAGCGAGCATACAGAGATGGCATGTTCATGCCGGCAGAACATATCCAATCTGAAACATCTCCCTTGGTCTACTTCTTCTCGGGTCATTCAGGGCATGACAGAGACTATTCAACTTGAGAGAAGTGCCAAAAATCACAGGATCCAAAGACAGCGTTGTGCCAAGTCCATGTCTCAGGGTGAATTTTGGGTCTTGGGGAAAGGCCCGTTCCTGCACGTTGCGCCCGCATGAGGCTAGTGCATATTCTAACGCTGATTGTTCATGTTTAACGAGACAGTGCCATTGGATTCCTTTTTGGGCCTATGATGTCCTCAATGAGCTTAGTAGTCCCGTTGCCAATATGCAGCAAGGAATAATAAATTTGATACTGTCGATTGCAAACACTCGATGTATACCGTCATGTATACTGTAGCAAGGGTGGGCTGTTAACTTCGAGCTGATGAGGTGTTTGGCGGACATGAGCGTCTGACTCATTTTGGGTGGTGGTGGTGATTACTTGCATGAGACTAACAAGCGCTCGGTCTGACGATCAGTGTTGCCCGAAAAAAGAAGCCTTTCATTGAGCCTCTGAGGGAGCGATTTGAGAGAACGCCGGTCACATTGGCTTGATACTGATGTACAACACTCATTCTCAGACTCTCAGTGGCTCCGTCTGTAGGAGGGGGGTGCGAACAGAGTTTGGCCCGGAAGAAGTATTTTTCCGCCCCGTCACCACCAAAAGAGTACAATAATTGTGTTTGCTATTTTTAGTCGTTATCAGAGGAAATCAGGGCAGTGATATGTCGTGTCAGGGGCCTTCACAGCTCTAGCCTTCCAAGAACATCCTACCGAGAACCCTAGTTGAATATGTCAGGCAACTCCGTAAAACTCTGTAAAGCATGCTCAAGACTTGGAGGAGATTGCTGTCGCTGCAATAATAGCTAGGTTTGAGCAAATGCAGATGGAGGGCACTCAAAATCAATGGATCAAATGGTGAAGAGAAATTATTTTGTGCATAGAAAAGAATTATATTAACAGGAAATAGACCGTTTGACACCGCATCCCCCTAGCGAAGCACCACGCTATTGCACCTCACCTTTCAAGCTCTATGAGGTGCCTCCAAACCAGTTCTCCCAACCAACCGCCAAGACCTCTTCTCTCCTTCTTCTCCGCCTCAACTTCCTTTCCTTGTGTCAAATCTGCCCCTTCCACTTCCACAATGCGGACCTGGCCTCCTTGCCCCTTGCCTCGCCATAACAGCCCCACACAGGCTACCTGCAGCCCTGCAAACCCCGCCAAAATTTTCATTTGCAAATCATAACCGTCTGCAAACTTCTGCAGGACCATTCTCTGCACATCCGGTGGGAACCCTTTGATGGCCACCGTGCTCTGCAGCACTGCTGCGAGACCTTCGGAGCCGATTGAGTGGGAGAGATGTGAGGTGAGGTAACTGTTCATAAGCGCCGAAGCGAGCGCTAGGCCGAGAGCACCGCCGACGACGCGGAATTGGAGAAGAGCACCACTTGAGATTGCCAAGTCGCGATGCTCGACGACGTGGGGTGGGATGACGAGAAGCATGCCCCACACCATGCCTATCCCGGACCCGGAGAGAACTTCCCAGCCGTAGAGGACGGATGGAGCAGGCGTCATTATTGCATCCGACGAAAGCGTAGAGAAGAGCGACAGGCCAATCAGTTGTATGATTGAGCCTGCAAAGACGAGGTAGATGGGTGCTACGCGTGTGCGCTTTGCGAAAACATTTATCAGGATGCAGCCCAGTGCTATCATGAAGTTGAATGGCACCAAGCGGACGCCGGCTCCAATGGAGGAGATGCCATTAACGGTTTGGAGACGTTGGGGTATGTCGATCACGATGATATTGTACGGAATACCGGAGAGGAGGGAGAGGATCAAGGTACCCATCCACGGTCTGTTGAAGAGAAAGCGCCACGGGAAGATTGGCTCTGGGTGCCAATTCTCGCCGGAGACCGTGCGCTCGTTCACCAGAAACAGTAAGCCGAGCACCCCGGATAGCACAAAGAGTGCAATGGCTGTTTTAGAGTGCCATGAGAATTCGGTGGGTGCTTCGAGCAGAACTGTCACAAGGAGTAAGGTAGCCCCCAGAAGAAGGAATGCACCGAACAGATCTAGCCTGGCTAGAGACGCTTTCGAGATCTTCTGGCGGAAGCTAGGAGCCACGTAGAATGGCTGGCCTTGGTACGGGAAGTTCGCGGGTACAGAGAGATAGAGGAGTACAATAGTGACCAAGCCGGCGGGCACACTTCCGTCATAGTCAGTCCCAAGGCTCAAGCAAATGAAGATGGAACCTCCTCACTTCAGTAAAAATACCCATCTCCAAGTTGCCTTCTCAGCAACTCCACCGCCAATGACTGGGCCGGCCAAGCTGCCAAGTGCGCTTGCTGTGGCCAGCTGAGCGGCAATGGAAGGATATTGGCTCTTGGGTACCATCTCGTAAGCGATCGTCAAGGCCATCGAGACACAACCTGCGGCTCCGATGCCTTGGAATACGCGGTTCACAATTAGTTGTGTCATCGTCTGTGACGCGCCGCAACCTGCTGAGAACACTATGAAGATGAGAGTTGTAGCCAGTGTTGCTGATTTGCGGCCGAAAATGTCGCTTATTTTAGCCCAGATGATGATCATGCCTGTTGAGTATTATCAGAACTCGCTGTCATACACGCACTAGTCACCCGTAATCTTACTGGTATACGTGATCAGATAGCCCGTGACGACCCATCCTCCCTGCTTAAAGCTTTGCAAGTCGTCAGTGATCGATATCAGGGACGTCCCAACGATTGAGACTTCGATATTGACAAGGAAAAACAGAAGGGCCACGCTGAAGGGTCGTTAGCGAAGTAGCATTGTGATCCAATGAAGCTGACCTGAGAGACAGGAAGTGTAGCCGCCATCCTTTGAGGTAGAATGTGTGTTCTGCAGCTGTTGCCTTTTCCACGAATAACCCTTCCGACGTCTGGAACGATCTAGGGGTGGTGGTCCCCTCGGTGACAGCAAATTCTGTATCCTCCGCCTCGTCTTGAATTGACGTTTTGGACATTATGAATGAGGTAGGAGTGGCAGCCCTCTCGACGATAGCAACCCTTATCGCGTCACCTTTGTTCCCAATTGACCCCTTGGATATCTGGAATAATGCCGGTCTAGCAGTCCCTGCGCTAGTCCCCATAGCCTCTGGTCTCTCTATCTCTATCACAGTATCCCCCAGCAGCTGAAGCCCCAATGGCGTATGCCGATGCTAAGAGGGAAAATCTGCAGGAAATATCTTAAACAATGTTGATCATGGCTGGTCTGAACAATATCTGACCAAGAGCACGATGCGCAAAAGAAAAGATTCAGCTTTTACAAAAGTTGCGAAGACAGAAAGGAATATGAGACAAATCTGAAATTGGATCCAGAGCAGCTTGAAATGAGCAAGGGGTTTGTTGATATCATCACACAAGCGAGTATGGGGCTGAGGCGGGCACAGCGCAATTCTCCTCATGTCGGTTGCAAAAACCGGGGAAATGATTTTCCAACATGCAAAAGTAAGCAACAGCGGCGCATGGTACAGAGAAGAGAGGCTCATCGTGCTAGATAACGGCAAAGTAATAATCATACGTAGGAAAAGCCGGACAGAGTCCAGATGCTTTAAATTGAGTTGGCCAGGCCTCTCATTACGGAATCTCTGTTCCCCTGCAGGGAATTCCATGACAGAGATCCATGGTACGATAACTGAGAAAACAGACGATGGTGCAAGCGAAGATGCGTGCTAAGGACGAGACAAAGCAAAAATGTTGTTGTTGTGCTGTAAGCCTGAAACGCTAGCGCCTTATACTCGGGATCAACAGGGCTGAAATGCCACAAGGCTGAGAGGAGCTCTAGAGATAATCAGCATTTCAACAGGACTGTACATGATCACGTCTGTATTTATATTTGGATCTATTCTCAAATGCTGTGGTGTCTGTGTCTGCGTCGACGTGAGGTTGAGTCTTCAGCATCTCTTCCCATTTGCAAGGAGCCCGGGAAATTACCAGCACCACAACCGGCATCGCCCCCAAATGCAACATCGCTGCATATTTAGCCTTAGGCCAAAAATAGTTCCGGCAAACCTACATTCGGTTGCATGTTTCGGAATATAAAGAGCGTGTGTGTGTATATTCTTCTACATCGAAAGGAGTGGGACCAATATTCCTCACTCGAGAAAGAGTAGTGCGTAAACGTTGAGAAAAGTACGCCCAGACTATTCTACTTGAAATGCAAAATACAAGTGGTGCTAGTCCCCTCACGCTACAGGTCATCTAAGAAGTACCTAGTCAGATCAGATCTATCATTGCTCTCAGTGCCTTCTCTTCAAGTGTCGATTGACAATTAGAGTACCTAGACGTCGTATATAGTTGTCCTCATATAGTCGCTTTGAGACTCTAATCCATGAAGTGGATTGGTCTTGCGTGTCATCGTGTGGGGATGGGTGACCCTCCTACAGACGTAGCCGAAGACGGTGATGATTCTGAAGTGGAAGTGTGCCTATGATGCGGATCACCTACACCATCTCAGTCTTCGTGAATGAAGAGTTCTGCTCTGCCGCTAGTTCCTCGTACCAAAGAGTGCATCCGGCGTGCATGGTCGTCAAGGACTCAAGCTGACCATTTGGACCCGAACCCTGATAGGGGATGGCTGCGGAGGGTCATTGTTAGACCCCACAATCACCGTCATCCGTATCAGGGCTCGTGGACATGGGGATGTAGGCAGGGGAAAAAATAGCGGTTATCGTTATTGTTTGGTACAATCCTTTTAAGTGCACGCACACTAAGTGTTGACGTCCTCTTCACATCAGAAAACAGGCCCCACGCTCCCTCAAGCCTAGCTCTCGATCAGCGAAGCAGCACTCGTACAGTCTCTTTGCGTCGCAGTAAATGTTTGCATCGTCAAGAAAGCAGTTTCAAGCCAGGACTTTCGGGTTGTTCCAACACGAAAGCCACCCCGACCAAGGTCGTATTCGGGGTGTGATTACATTGTTGGTACAAGCCTCAACGCAGTCCTTGGAGACATCGACCAGGACCCTGAGGAAGAGGGCGCCACGTCGATTGGAGTCGCAGTAAGCACTGGATTCCGTATGGCTCACAATTGCAGAGATGTAGATCTTGCCTAGCTTTACACAATTCCTCATTGGCAGGATAGACGCGGTAGCGTTGGTAGCATGAGAGATGGAATTGGTTGTGGGACATGAGGAAGTGTCGAAGACTTGAAGGACGGAGGAGGTTGGGCCCGGATGATGGTATTGCTAACCTTGGTCAGCTGAATGTCTAGGTTGACAGATATAACTGGTCACATACCCAAACACTCTGTTCGCGGCCAGTAAGCCTCATATACAACAGCGAGCACCGTGACTATGGCAGCAAGTACGGCGTTCAAGATAAACGGCGGGGGGGGGAGGGGGAAGGTTCGTAGGTCGAAGGCCGCAGAGTCGATCACCGGCCGGATCTAGCGCTGATGTTGTTGGTATTCTGCAACATCTGCGCGCCACTTGGCTAACGGTGGTAGGTATATCTTATGCTTTTGTCTGGCTTCTGGTAGGGGACTGGGGAGCCGTTGCGCCTGTCAAGCTCCAGACCATTCTTACTTCTAGTGGGCCTCGTCCACGTTGGCGTCTTGTAGTTGCTGGCCAGAAGGCGATTAAAGAGGGAAGCTCTCCATACTGTGGGGGACGAATCGGCCCATATGGATCAGGCCGAGGGGCTGGCGAACGAGCAAGGGATTGTAGCTATCTTAAGTTCGATATCCATGGTAGGGTGGCCTAGGCCGATAGCAGGACCAGCTCTTGCTCGTAGGGCCCGTTCCAAGCTCTTTTTGAATTAGCAAATCCCCTGCGGACCCATATTCCAGCTTTTGCAACATTCAGAAGACTGTGGCCAGGGAAACTCTGAGTGGGAATACGGAGAAGAAGACACCAACCATGGATAATACGCTGCAGATGAAGCATTTTCTAGCGTCTTGGCGAACCATTCGCAGCGCCTTTTCCCGTTACAATATTTGTTCCCTACGAATGCTTCCACAGATCATGAAAATTGGTAAAACCCATCATGCAACCACTCAATTATACAAAATGTACCCATAATATGCATAGTCCGTAGCTGCTCTCTATCTTGAAAGCGGCTACTGTCAAGGGGAGTGTGAGTGAACATGAAGCGCGGATACGGGGTTGCGGAGCGGTCAACTTCGATATCTTGTTTGATCTTCCGAATCTTTCGGGTCGGCATACTCCAGAAAAGTATCAATGGCCGACTAATCCAAGCCGTCATCGACAAGGACACTTGGTTCGAACGTTGTATGTCTAGGTTCAGAGCCCCTATACTTGGAACACTGAATTCTCTATACTCAATCTAGCGTAACATCACTTCTTATGTATGAATCTATTGACAGTTAGCAGGCAGCTCAGATGTCTAGATGTCATGGTACAACACCACAGGAGGAGGATTGGGGACAAGTATCTTGGTCAAAAGTTTTCCTTGCCTGGTGTTCTTGCGAACACATTAATTCTTTGACTGTAGTAGTAAGAGAAACTGATGCTTAAGGTACTGTCTCTCGAATTTTTAAAACCCAAAGATCAAAATTTGTGCTTGACTTTGACTTGGAAAATTTTAGATCTTCATTTAGCCCGTGATCATCTTCTACTCTCATCCCCACGAACCTCTGTGTCCCTCACAAGCACCAGCCTACCCACACGAGACCGGAGTTCACATCGAAACTTATCAAGCTTCTGCTGCCCTTGCGCGTACCTGAGTTTCTTCTTGAGGCCGTGGAGCAAGTTCTTCCGGCTTGGAGTATTAGGGATTGTCTTGCAATCTACAGCCTCGACGTGCTGGACCACTTCACTGATCCTGGAAAAGCTACGGCTCCAGCATTGTGAACAGTGTAACACATATGAGTAGCCTCCAGAGCAGGTCCGAATGTGTCCATCATACCTGTTCTTGCCCTCAAATGGCCTTTCGCATTGTGGGCAGATAGATTCCCTCATCCATTGGCCATATTCGCTCTCTAGCGAAGTGAGGTGGAGCTCCAGCCAGCAGCCATAGAAGGCAACGCAGAATGATGTAGCTTTCCAATCTTTCATATTCCATCGCTAGAGCATTGATGTGCTTGATATCCAAGCCCCCATCCCGCATACCGTCTTCAAGATGTCTTTCCATGTCTGATTGCTATCGAAGCGTTGGTGCTGGCAGCCCTAACAGAGCTGTATTTTCTGTCTGGGTGCTCTATCGCCCTTTTGATCTGTTAGTATCATCTTGGAATCATTGTTCGCAATCGTGGTATGAACCAATGCCTGCTCTACGATGGGACAATGGTAATCGTTGGATCACTGATGGACTTGCGTATGGCATGTACGGCGATCTGTGTTCTATGGATACCTGTATCTACGGGAACGTGAGTCTCTTCCCCAACGAGGTGACGCGTAATTTCACGGATGGAAAGCCCACTGGGGTATTGCTGTTTGGAATTTAGCAAAAGATGGTACTGCCAGTTTCTGATGGAGATCCTTTGACACTGCTTGAATTTTGCAACGAGGTTTTTGTTCCCAATCAGATCGCATGTGTTCGTATAGATGACCCTAGTGGTGCTACAGATAAGGTCCTAAGCCCCAGCGGCTGGGAAGAACTCAAAATGCTGGAGGCCAGGACAAGGTGATGGAATTGGGGAGACGCAACATCAACCAAGCGGTACTTGCTGCTAGGGCGTTGGACCAGAAGCGCGTCTGGTTCTATCGTGCCGGGTGTTATCACTTCGTATTATTGAGCTGCAGGAGAGAAACCTGCTCGGAAAAGGCTGCCATGAAAGACGGCCTTTTGGGCAACTCCGTTCAGGTAGAGCTGCGATTCGGAGTTGATGTGCCCCCCCGAGCTAGCAAAGGCGCTTTCCTAAGGTAAAGGGAAAAAAACATTGTCGTTTGCCTGTCCTTGGTCCGCTTCCTATTCTCAACTCATGCGGCGAAATGAAGCAGATAAGGGGGCAAAAGGTTTTTCTCGTAGCAAACTTCAGGTACACACCAAGGTCTTTGCATTTCCAATTCTAGGAAGTTTCATTGACAGAGAAGCCAGTAGTCTATTGATTTGAGAGGCTACTGTGAAAGGTAAGAGTAGAATGCCTTTGATAGAAAGTTGTGCACGGTAGAGGCGAAAAGCGCTACAAACAATCATGCGTCGACTTCGTGATGTAGAACATATCGTGACTTGCCTACATCAGTCTGGAAGAATCCTAGCTTAGACGGTCTTCAGTTCTCGAATTGAAGGAAAAAAACAGCTCTGAAATTGTTCCGCAAAAAGAGACATGATGATATGTGCAACAAGAGTCATAATAAAACCATTTACCGAGATCTCCTGGAAGGAGTTGTACCCTTCTCTCCACCGTGATCATTCATCCGGAAAGTCCGTACGATATCAGTGATTCGACTGGAGCACATGTGATCCATTATAGAATTTCCCAATGGGAGTATCTACAAGCAACCTCCGTGTTGCGACCTCGAGCCTCTGTCACAATTATGGAGTCCTGTCTCTCCTCTCCAGTAGCATGACCGCCACTCTTATGCGTGGCCTCAGCCTTGATTTTGCCAAAGATGGCGAAGCATCCCTCCAACACTTCCAGTGCCATAGGTGATGCCCTCCGAGCAAGTCTTCACCTCTATGTGCGCGACAAGTGCACTAAGGGCCGCGAACTTAGTCTGGCAACCGGGACATTTGAATGCAAGAGGATGGTGCAGGGTAGACTTGATGTGATCGGCCATGATTTCATCGGTTGCAAAAGTGCGATTGCACTTATCGCAGCCGAAGTTTCCAGTCTTGCGTATGAAGACGGGCTTAGCTTGGAACCGCTCGCGAGAGCCGGTGAGCAGTTCCTCTTTAAACCTTGGTACTATGTAGGAATCAGAATACTCGTATTTGGCTGCGAGTCTTTCCATGCGAGCGCGTTGGGCGACTTCGGACTCCAGATGATTGAGCATTCCGGAGTATCCGACGAACAGCTTGGAGCAGCCCCAGCACTTTATGTCTCTAGAGACGTGCGTGAAAACATCCTAAAAGCTCGTCAATGACGTTTGCTAGCGGTGGGTCGGATCATCTGACTCACTTGACTGGGCTCTGCAGCCGCACTGCAATTTTCCCCATAGCCCTGACACAGATGGTGCTTCGGGCTTGTCTCGTAATGCTTCAAACGGTCGGCTTCGGTCAAAAAATCCAGACGACAGTCGTCGCAAATCCAATGTTGTTGGGACTCTGCCCGATGGCTAAGCATAGCTTCGTCGGAGGGCAAAAGAACTTTGCAGCGAGAACACCAAGCATGGCGACTAGAATCATTCAAATGATTATGGAGAGCGTGTCGGCTCCCGAAAGATCTGTTGCATGGCTCGCAACGAAACACTTTTCTTGGCCTTGTCAGCGGGCTCATGCCGACACGAGGGAATAGATTGGAAGGCCCGAGTTGTACATACTGCGGCATTGCTTCCTTCTGAGCAGTATTAAGGGTTTTTTTGACGCGAGTAAGCGATGATGAAGATAGCTTAAATTTGCGTGAGAAATGATGACGACTGCGTGGGTGTGTGTAGGTTGTGGTGTGGCTTTCCAGGCGGTCAGAATCATGCAACGAGGGGAGGTATATTGAACTGCCGGCACAGGATAGACGACGTCGAAAGTAGTTGTTGTCTTCAAATATGGCTACTGCGTTGTTTAAGACACGTTCGGCGAAGGCCTTAAGACTGCTGCCACGCTAGTAAGCCAAAAATTTGCAACATCCAGTTTACAACATCATAATTAGCGCTGTGCTTCACTGTTCACTCTTACCGAGTTGCGGTACCTCAACGTAAAAGACACTGCCCCGAATTTACCTCTGCAGAATCATATCATCTTGAAGGTAAAACCTCAATCCTTACAGAGGATCACCCGGAAAGTTACTGATCGGTGTCCTCAGGGTTCCAATAAATGCTCGAGATTGGTACACCAACGGCGTCTCCATTCGCACCGCCTCCTCTCTTTCCCGCCATGGGTCAAGATATCCAATTATGGGTTCATTCAACTGGAAACTTTAGCGCTGCCAGGCTATGATAGCACAATCGATCAAGGCCACCTCCACAAGGGATGGCCTTTCTGCTGGTGTTGAAGGAAGGTTCTGCCCGCTCTACCGCTGGTGCCTCATCAACTCAAAGTGCCAAGTTGTGGTGGCAAATAGGAGCTATCAGCTTGTGTACCAGACGCACATCATCATTAGTCTGTGGTTACTCCTGGAGATGGGTGAGATCCATGAAGACGAAAGCCTGTGGTACCTGATGCAGGCGTTTGTCTTTCCGCATTGGGAGCAGCGGCGGCCGGACTCTTTCCCAACCGATCAGCGCTTCTCCGACGTTCAGCCTCATCCCCTGATAGCAGCAGAGGCTGGTGAGCGTAACACAGCTCTCACGATACGGCAGTACGTCTTGGATGGAGGACATGGAATTGTCGAACGACAGCCAGCTCTACGGCTGCCTCCACGCTACTCCACCAACACGACCCTCTGAACGGCACAGGCTCAACGCGTCCACCGCCTTCTCCTCTATCCCAACTCCTTTCAATGAAGATACTTTTTAGGTCATACTGGAAGTGATGTGTGCTCAAAAGATAGCTGTGGAACATCTTGGAAGGGGCGATTCAAAACTGTACTACAGGTCGAGAGAGGGAACGCCAATATGGAGAGCGAAATGTCTCTTGGAATGAAATAAGAAGGCGCAGTGATATAACGAATTGGGTCATTTTTAAGTGGACTAGACGTAACGGCGAAGTGCTGCCAGAAATTGGATAGGTTGAAGAGACAAGATGAACGGAAACTCGACCATCTGCTGTTGTAGCAATGACATATTGTGGTATAAGATCTGAAGGCCAAGCTCAAGACTTGACTTGAACCTAGGTATGAGGAATGCAGCAAAGTGTTCACACGTTGGAATCTCAAAGCTAGTATAATGCTACAAGAGTCATTGCTACCTGTTTGAAAAGGTCTGGCATACTCTCAGTACTTGAACTCCTCTGCTAAGCCTTTCTCTTGAATTTTTTCAGTTAAAATTTCACTCTTCGTAACGATACGCGTCAAACGCGGCTATCAAAGTGACTAACGGGTAGCCACCACCACCTTACATTGACCTGCCCAACGACAGAGATTCATTTACAGCTCTAAAAATTTGAAACAATGTCTCTCCAGTGTATTCAGTTGTTATTTCGATGCATGACCATGAAGCTGATCCTTGAAGTCAAGTGTTCCGTTTTCATGCTAAGCATCGTAGTTTCCCACCGACTTTTGTCTCAAATTGCAGGCACGATGGCCATAACCTCTAATAAACAATACACTGTGGTAAATTGTCTACAGCCGCAAGCATACGTATCCAAAAGCGGCCTTGTTAATGTCCTGCTTTTAGTCGATAACAAGCTAGCTCTTCCGATTCTGATACACTCCAGCGTAGCTCAGAGTCAAGAGTCTGAGACTAATGACTAGACCACACAAAGCGTACACTTACGTCTGCGGAATTTTTAGTCCATCCCTCCATGATCCTGCGCTTCAACCTAAAGGTAAGAAAAATTTGGAAGGCTCTCGATACCGCTGTCCTCGTTGCGACACTACCTTCAGACGTTGCTGCGGAGTCAAGTACCACTTTCCTCGGTGCATAGCAACCAACGGCAACCCGGACTCTCTCAGATGGTTTGATCACGCGAGCAACGGATCTCCCAGTAAACGAAACAAAACAGCATTGAAAGCAACCGTCGATTCAAGCAATCGTAATCGAATTAAATTCTCTATTGACTCTGTGATGGAGGATGAACTAGAGGCAGTCACGGCTGCGAGCAAGGTCCGCAAGTGGGCCGCCATGGCAGCGGAAAAGCAAGCAGCAAATGTCGCGTCGACATTCAACAATCCAAATGGAGCTGAGCCCTTTAATACACACGATTCAATCAACGGTACGGCCTCAAATGTGGACACGTCAAACAACAACGACACGCCAGTGGCAAACCTGCGAGCCACAACGTCTACGGCCACACTCGAACAGGGAAGACCACATGGGATTTCGGCAGCACGCGATGAGTCTGCCACGCCAGCCCGCAAGCAACAGCAATCAGAATCCCCAAAGCGAGGGAAGCGTAGGGGCCCTACCCATGACTCATCGACAGCACACCTCTTCAATAATGCGGGGTTGCTCATGCCAGTAAGTCCTTTTCAGATCCATTTCTTCCTATTCGGCACTTTTTTACGGGACGGGATACGTGTTGAGAAGCATTGCACAATTCACCAGCTGCTTTGCTCCCTATACATGTTTGGCTTCACACCATTCTATCTAAAATTGGGCATGCTGACTCAATACTTGCTAGTCGATTCCAGGTATAGATTCCGTTACGGAACGCTTGTTTGATCAAGGGCAGATTATGTCTTTGGCAGCACCGTGTTCGCATGGAAACTACTACCCAGATGGGGAACCAATTGGTGGCTCCTTTCTGCTGGAAAACTCAGGCAAACAGAACCGCAGGAAGGGTGACGGGAGTTGAGTGGGACCTGAGAGTAAGGCTTCGGTTCACATCACACGTGTGGTTATGCTGACTAGTCTGTAGTACCTATAGGTTGGATGAAGCAATTGTTGGAAATCACATGCGCTAGAAAGAGACTGAATAAAGGCTCGGTGATCTTTGCGCTGTTACTATCACTTCAGGTTCTCTCATTCCTTGTCCTTAGAATTGCAGAAGAGGGAATGCTATCTTTACTCTGTACTGGGCGCACAGTGCTGATCCAGCTGCCTCTAGCATAAAGGTGTTGTCACTCAGTTTAGAGGAAGTAGCACAATGATTCAATGACCCATCAAACGGAATCCACATCGCAATGAGACGACACTGATCGACGAGCCAGGTTGATTATGTTGCAATTCACGTTCCATCGACGGGGCTCTAGATTCATCGTCCTCACTCCCTCTTTGTTCTTTAGATGTCCTCATGTCTGTGATCGAATATAGCAGCCCAACCCTAAAGCAAGAGACCTAGCTTCATCAGACCCGCAGACAAACATCAACTCCAGGCTGTCGATTATAATTTACGTCGCCATATTCGAGACATCCGTCTTGCATAACTCTCAGTTCGAAAGGTATGTTCTTTCCAATAACAGCAACGCCTTTTGCCCGAACAAGGAACCAACCGCTGTCAACAGCAACAGAGTTACCTCTTTTTCACCCGGGTACTCAGAAATGGAGGGATCGTTGATTTGGGGGAAATCGTCATCTTCACTGTCGGAGATGATAGCAAGGAGATCCATGCTCTACACATCGGTCTAGCGGGTACGTCGGTGGGAGGTGAGCCGTCGCTTTCGCGTCTCAGCTGAGTTTCCGTTCACTCGTTAGGAGATGCGAGATGATTTTGGTGATTCTGTAGCTAATCCAGAAGTGGTTTTGGAGTCGGGGCTATTGGGGCTTGAGAAAGGCTTTCTCGAGACTTGAGGTCCGATATAGATGGTAAGTAACAATGTTCGCGCGAAGTCGTCCATCGCTAATGTAGAATAGATAGAGGAGGTACTGATTGTGAACCTGCTAAGGGTGCAAACTAAAGGTGAATTCTGGAAAATTTTCCTACCATCGTGGGGGACTTTACCTGGGTGACACAAGTTTTAGGGCAAATAGAGACCGGAAAGTCAGTTCATATTCCCCATGCTCACCAACTTGTTACTTCTTGGGCACACAGCTAACTTGCATACCTGACCTCTTGAATACCTGCAGATCTATCCTTTAGTCAGTCGCCAAGTGCGTACGGATATCTTCTATACATCGATCGGCAAGAACCCATCTCAACTATATGAGCTGGCTGCAGCATGGAGAATCTTTCCGGCACGGTGGCTGGCCAACACCAAAGGAAGCCATACTCAGGTCAATCTGCTTTGTCCTTCTCATTATAATAAACGCCGTCATTGTTCTCTTTTGAAAGGACTGTTGGAAACATGTGCTGCGACTACCCTTGAGAGGGTCAAATGACTTATGGTGGCAAATAGTTCATGGGAAAGGTATAGTTCCCGGCCATGCTTTAGTCTCCAACACATAGCCCATGACACCTTCTTGCTCATCTTAAATCATAAGTCTGCTCGTACTTACTCTTCCTCTTCCTTCCTCATATAGTCTTGTCGCCCTCAACCTCGCACCTTGCAACACTCATAACATTACATTTTCCATCCAATACCTTTATCGAGACTAAACACTATAAGGTCCAGCAACGTCAAAGCATTTTCTATGTCCCAGCAACAGACTCCGGTACCTCCGGAAGGAACGTCTACCCAAAAGCGCATCTTGGAGGACGACAACCTCACTCTAGCCATAACTTGCGCCAATACCTCCTTGCACAACGCAGTGCGATTGAGACACCCTCCGTCCCACACAGGCTCGCCCTTTGAGCAGCACACCTTCAACCTCGTGACTGCCTACAACGAATTCGACATTCTCACCAAGTCCCTCGGTGTCTCCCATGAAGTTGCCGCTCACGCAAAGTCGCTATACAGCCAAGTCTACAACTTCAGCGGCCTCGAAGACGGTCGGTTCCAACATGAAATTCTCATCGCTGGCTGCGGATATATTGCTTGTTATGAGAAGGACCAGGGCCGAAGCATGCTGGAGGTTTTCGAATCGAGCCGTGCAACGGTTCCACAGATGGTCAGCGTGTACCGAGCACTGGCGACTTTCTTCGCTGTCCCCGTGCGCACTCGAAGCGTTCAATCAGAGGGTGACGGGCGTCTCCAAGCCGGTTACGAAGAAATCGGCAAGCTTTCGCGCTCGATCAGCATTCCACTGTATGCCATGCAGCACGTCAAGCGTCTCTACAAAAAGACTCACAACGCCGGCAGCTTCAGAGACGAGGACCGGAAGGTTGTCATAGTCGCGTACCTTCTCATCGCTTGTCGTCAACTGCATTTCCCACAAACTGTTTCGGAGATCCTTGCCTTGGATCCAGGTGCCACTAAAGTCTACCTTGGGAGGGCATTCAAAAGCCTCGGGATGTTTTTTACGGCAGAGAGCAAGCGTCATGTCACGGAGACACGGCAGCCAGGTGATACTGCCAGAAGCACCACTGCCGATGCTCGCTCCAATGACCGGATCATACGCACATTGCGAGAGTTGACAGAACAACTTCATTTGGACGGAGAGCCACTCCTTAGTGGAAGACGGAACGCCGTCTTCCGGGCCAACTTCGCATTCACAGCATCCACAGCACCCACAGCACCCACCATACCCCCAGAAGCCCCTGCTACCAACAGAACCCACGCCCACCACGACTCTACGAACGACACGCGATCCGGACCCTTCCACCCACCGTAGCAGCCACGATTGTAGGGCCGCAGGAACGCTTGTGCAACGCAGGCCACTCTACGCGGTTCGTAGGTCAATTTTTGAAAGAGCCGTGGGAGGCACTTTAGGACGAATGGCAACGGGAAGAGTTGGCTACTCGCATGTTTGCGTTTGACACTTGATGTGGGATGGAAGAGTGAACAGCAGAGCAAATTGTAAATACCAATGCAATGCAAAAAACAAGGACTCCAGTGCAGCCGTTGATCATAATGCCTCTGAGACATAATTCCTCCCGGCGAGAACCATGTATTTTCTGTTCTGACTCTTTCAAACGTACGGACATACGTACATACACACATACAGCGGCATCGTACCCAACCCCTTTCCCTACAAAATCCCGAAGATGACCCCCGTCGAAACACCATCCTACCAACGGCCTCCGGGTGCTCTAAAACAACAACAACACCATCCAAGCCCCCCCGAAGCCATACCATCCACTCCCACTCAAAATCCCCTCCATCCCAGCCCCCCAAGCGCTCCACCCTCCTACCTTTTTCCGAGCCCAAACCCTCCCCCCCTCCCCACCCCTCAGTTGGCGCAGAGCTTCAGCTGCCTCTTCTATCACTCACGACCCATCGCTATAGCCCAGCCGAGCAGCATCCCAGCTTTCAACAGTATATAGGAACTGGGACAGACGACCCCGGCCTTCCAATATACAATCTCTCGCCGTAGAATGTCAGCCGTCTCAAAAGCTTAAACGCATAAAATCAAAAAAAAAATCAAATCAGAAAACAAACTCCCTTGTGGAAACACCCCCTCCCGCAATCCACCGACACTCCCTCCTAACTCCTGACTCCTCTAGTCCCCATTCTCAGTCTCCCTTACCCATCCACACATAGTCCTCACCCCAGGCACCGACCCAAAAACCGACCGTACATTTCCTCACGCTTGAAAGGTGCTCTACGGAACAGTTATCCAAGAGCATACCCAGTGCGGCAATTCCCCCTTTCCCGCCCCCTGGGGGTGATAGTGTTCAGCGGCTGGCTGACTGGCTAGCTGGGCGCTTGTTCGGGACCGCGGGGCTTCGGTTGCAAAAAATTCTGAGGAAGGGGAGCGCGGACCGGGGAGAAAAAGTTCTACGGGGGAAGAGAGAGAGAGTGTGTGGAGCTTTGCTTGCGCGCTTGCTTGTTTGTTTGTTTGCTTTGGAGGGTTTTTGGCTTGGCTACGGGTTAGGAGGTTGGGGCGATGGGTTCGTTCGTTGGTGGTGGGGATGGGAGGGAGGGGGGTGTGAGAGGGAGGGACGAAGGGGAGGTGAGGTTGTTTGTGTGTTGGGGTATTGTTGCGTATTTCTTGAAGCCGAGGGGCGAGTGTTGGGTGGGGGGGATGAGATGGTTTGCGTTGGGGATTGGATGGGATGGGGTGGTGTTGATGAGAGAAGAGGGGGGCAAGAGCAGTGAGGGAGAGGCATGCACGCTGTGTGAGAGGGAGTAGAGGGCGTCGAAGGGGATTTCATGATTTCATCTTCGGCAATTGCGCATGGACGGTTGATTAATAAAGTAGAACCAAACCGCTTGCTTTTTATCTATGGGACTACCGTTGAGGAGCAACAAGCATCCTGCGAAGACAAGCGCTTGCTTTCGCATGTCACACAGAGGTAGTATCCCATGTCCGTCAACGCTTTGCTGTGATCGCCGCGGTGGGGCACGTAATTGTTTAAAGTCGGTCGAGCAAGGGAAACGCCGCAGGTCCGGTCTTGCCCTGGGTTGGGAAATTGGTGAGCAGACCATTTGCGAGATTTCTTCTCACTTCGGAAAAGCAAAGCAGGGAAACTCGATGTGGGAAGTAGGTCGGCATTGCGAATGCGTTCGGATAGGATTCGCATCGGCAATGGAGACTGAGGCTTGCTCATTTTGCTTCCCCCCAAGGGCCCTGTCACATGTTTGGACAAGTATGCAATGGACTGGGAGGCAGAGCTTGCTTCTGTATCCTGTACTAGCAACGGAAAGAAAGATATAGGGATGTTCGGCCACAGTGTGTGCAAGCAAGTCCGTGCAAGCGTGCTGCTCCCTTTCCCAAACATTCCCCCGGTCTCGATCGATGTCGATCCCCGATTATTGTCATGCATATCATTCAAGGTAATCCGGCAAAGTAGGCCCATGCGACGGCAACCAACATGACACCCGCACCGTGTAAAATACCGGCGGAGAAGATCCATCTCATTCATGTCCATACAGACACCGGTCTTGGAAAGGCCATACATCGAGCGCAGGCCTTCCCATCTTCCCTCCATGGGAAAAAGGTCCCATCTCTTGGCGTTGGTCAACTTCTCTCAAGGGGTCGCCCAAGGAGTGCGGTCAGGTCCGTCCTGCCAATCTTGAACGCGATCTAAAGCGTAGGCACCTTTGCCAGAACCGTCTCTCATATCGAAGGCAATGCCGAGCTTTTCAATGAATGGATAGGAGCCCGGGACGCACAGCAGCCAACATCATCGATGAATTCCCAAGGGTACAAAGAAAGCGTCCAAGGCAGAGTAAATCGCGCCAAAGTTCTCGCTTTGCGCCTACTGATCAACATCTGCGAGCAGGCTGCGCACGCAATGGTAAGCAAGGCGCGCCTGGTTGGCAACTCGGTCAGAACAGACTGACTTTGCTTTGGTCGCTCGTGATCCCGCATGACGAGATCGCTGCACAACCGCCACATCTTATGGAAGGGCCGCTGTCGTGCGGTGCGGTACGCGAAGCATTCGGGGATATCACGCGAGTATGTTACAGCGATTTTGGATCGAAAGGTTCATGGAGCGTAGTAGAAATTTGGGCCTTTGGAAATGTGGTGGTTATGTGCATTCCGTCTGAATTGTTCCAGTTCTCGAACGTCATTTGGATGTCTCAAACAGGCTTTGCTGGAACACAGCTCAGAGGCAATTGATGGCATGAAGAAACAAACATCTTCGGGGTACAACACTGGACTCGATCGGTGACTGCAGCGTGCCTTCCCGTACAACGTTTCCAACACCAACTCACGTGACGACGTGGGCTAGTGATCACTAGCGCAAAATGTGAGGCTGGCTGAATCTTTTCATGCCAAGAATGTTGTTTGCTTCACCACCAAGAAACCCCACGGGACTCATGCAAGCGCGAGGACTACATCAGCTGTCTCGATAGCCAAAGACACGGATTCCTCTCGGCGCTCGGACTTGCTTGCAACGACACTAGCGTGCTCAGGAGCTTCATGACCTCCGTTGTTAAGTGACCTACTCTGTAGATATCCTTGGACCCAATTCCTAGAAGCTCTCTTGCGCAATGTCGTGCATGAGAAGGTAGAAATCCCGTCAAAGGCAAGAGAGACCCACACGGGCTGACGTGGCGGGAAAGAAGATCCAGGGTTCGCGAAGTCGGAGGAAGCCCCTTCAAGGCCCCATTCTGACACCGAACTCCAACTATGTGGACCTCGTTCGAAGTGTGCCCTCATCTGCATGACCTTTCGCATCGGAACGATTCATCCGCGCCATAGAGACACACTCTTGCTTCGATGAGGGCGCCACAAACCCACAGCGCACTCCATCATATGTAAACATAAGAGACATCACAGGTACCCATCTATCGCATATCGGCTTGAGTCATCGGCAGTGCTTATCTTCATGGTTCAACATTTTCCTCTGAACGCCAAATAGGTAGCTCACTCCATCGATCGATCATATGCCGTCCGGTAGGGAAGGCAGCGAATCACCGCCCGGTACAGCTCCTCCGCTGCCGACCACAGTGATCCGCCTGCAACTTCTTATCAAAGATTTGACATCTGCCCGCGCCGTCCCGGCCTGATGATAGCACCCCGTGAAGAAGATTCCAGGATCTGCATCCTTCTGTTTCCAGACCGAAATGACAGGTACAACATAGGTAGCGAGGGTAGCCTTCATAGCTAGGGACCGAAGTTCGGGCTACGCAGAGGCCGATTGTTCCCAAAAGAGAAAGGGGAGCCTGATTCCGATGCAAGAGCGTTAGTGGTGCAGAGCAAATTGGCCGCGATTGGGGAGTCGGCAGTGGGCAGCTATGGGGATTCAGCTGGGGGTAAATCTGGTGGCGCCCTGCAGGTTCCCCCCGCAGGTCCCCGCAGGGCGCTTACCGTCCGAGCGTTCCCGGGAGCCGAACTTGTCTTTCTCTCTATCTCTCACTCTCTCACTCTCCCTCTCTCTCTTTCTCTTTTTCTCTCTAAAGTAAAGTAAAGTAGACATACAATATGCGAAAGCTACCTTAGGTTGCAGAAATCAGAAAGATAGCTGCAAGCTCAGAGGCCAAGGCTGTAAGGCCTGAAGAGCCAAAGAGCGAGGTATCGGTACGCGGCTCCGCAAATCTAAAAGTTGAATGTAAATTTTGGCTTCGTAAGCTTTTTTAAGCCTTAAGGTACTTTACTTTATGTAATCCAATCAATGATCAAAGCCTGCACGTTTTGCGCGGCTGGCTCATCCCCGCTTTACTTTTCACCAACATTGACATAAAGTACGCATTAAAAGTCAATGCTCCTAGGTATGTACCTACAGTATGTTCGAGATCGACGCCGCTTCCTTTTAGCTACATTCCCGCATGATGCATGATGCATGATGCAGGATGCAGAGTACTCTCTACAGTACATCCGTCCCTTTTGAAAAAACGTGGGGTCTGGGACACCCGTGGCAGCCAAGTCGCGGAGAGAAAAAGGGGCAGGGGTAGTCAAGAGCTGTGACGGTCTCCTTCCAGTCTGTCTGCAAGCCACAGCTTCAAACAGGAGCTGAAAAAGAAAGGAAGAATTTTTTGTTGGGCTCCCCCTTCCTCAGCTGGGTCGAGCCTGACATTTGACGGCAAAATCGGTCGCATTGAATTATGACTAAATCGGTTGAAGAAGTCTGAGCCGCCCTAGGTGCGGGTACTGTCGTTTCTGTTTCGGGCGAGCTGCGTGGAGTCCCCCTTCAGTTGGAGGAGGTTCGAGCAGGAATTGGGTCGGTGGTCGCGTTTTGCTCTGCTCTGCTCGAGAGCTCGTAGTCGGCTCGTGGCTCCATTTTGCTAGGTCAGAGCGAAGGTGAGAAGGGGAAGGCGACATCTTGGGTCTTTTTCTTTTTTTTTGCAAAGGGCGAACTTGACTTGGACTTGGACATCTCTTCTGACCTAGTCTTTGGCCTGATGTTCAAGGTCAGAAAACTGCGAGAGAGTGATTGCGACGCGATGCACCTGATCAAGGATGGCTGACTGGGTTGACTGCTGTCTGTAAATAATGATCTATCTAACAAATTATGGTAACAATTTTTGGCTCAACGTAGAAGGACATGAATGAAATCCGTAAACACAACGCGTTCTCCATAGTGCTGTTCCAATTTTCCATCTACATCTCCTCCACCTGGCGGATAAGTCAACTCTGGTCCGCAATGCACTTCTTTACGGCATCCTCAATGATCTGGCCCAGAATTTTCACCTGATTGAAAGAACAATTAACATCGTCTTCCAACAACCCGAGTCAGTGAGTAGGAGCAGGAAGAGCAAGCATACCTTTGGCGGCACAACCATAGAGAAATGATCCGCCCCTTCGATGACATGACAATCCACCTCGCCCCCCACCAGCTCATCCCATCCATTTGGCCCGAACGCCTTTCTCTTGGAATAGAACCACGACTTCATCCCTGTCTCGGGATTCGACATCTCTGTCTGACCCATGTTCGCTTCCTCATAATCCTTTGCCGCGGTCGAACCTTCCTCGGCCTTCAGCTTCAATATGTCTTCCTGACCGGCCTCACTCAGACCTTTCTGCGCCCATATCAAAGTCGTGTGGCCCGGCCTGTTGGAAGCAGGGAGTGGTTGAGGCGTGTAGAACACAAGTGCTTTGACGGTGCTCACGAGATGCTGTTTCACCAACTCGGCCTGCTCCGACCCATCTTGTCCTGCGCGCCTGATCCCCGTGAATAGATTTGCCGACTCGATGAGGTCGACCGACGGCTCCAGCGCATCGGGCATTGCCTTCGGGACGCGCATGTCAATCAGAATGAGACCGAGGACCTTCTCTCCGGCCTCGAGCAGCTGGCGCGAGACTTCGTACGCGTGAACAGCGCCGGCGGACCAGCCCCCTATGATGTAAGGACCTTTTGGTTGGGTCTTTCGTAAGCCCTTGACGTAGAGAGCGCAAACTTCTTCCACGGAGCATTTGTAGTTGAGAGGGTCGCGCAGGAATGGTGATTCCAGAGCGTAGATCGGGGTGCCGGTTTTCATAGCCGGGAGGTGGATATAGGCTGTGGCAGAGCCGGCGCCATCGGTGACCAGCATGAGTGGAGTTTCTCTGGAAGAGCGCTTACCACGGATGAGGACAACGTTGCTGATGAGCTCGGAGACATTGGGTTTCGCGGCAGCGACGGCAGCTTTGGCTTGGGGGGCTTGTTTGGGCTTCTGAATGGGTTTTGGAGTAGGAAGTGCTTTTTCTACTGCAGGCGATGAGTCTCTGGATGAGACTGCTGTTACATCGTGATCTATTTTCTTGTATGGCTCTGGATCATTGACCATGTTCTCAGTAGATGGGTCGCGTGCTGGGGTTTCCATGACTTTAGCAGGCGAAGCTTCAAATGAAGGTGTTGGATGTGTTGCTGGTGCTGGTGCCCGTGGAGCTTTTCCAAATTCTTTCGTAATGTCTGCGACTCTAGTATTGTCAGTGAAGAAGCTTGCCGGAACTTCGAGATCAATTTTCCGCTTCGCGGCGGAAATAATGGCAATACTCATGAGAGAGTCCAGACCCATGTCCGCAAATTCAGTTGATGGTTCCATGTCAGCCGCATCAAACCCAGTCTCTGCAGCGATGATTGCAAGCAAGCTTTCCGCGATGTCCAGCTCGTCGTCGTTTTCTGTGTTTGGTGTCGATGCAACGATGCCTGACCCGGTAGAACCTGAGGCGCTGCTTGCGTCGGAATCTTGAACCGACTCTTTCTTGTTGGCCTCAATGGGGATGGCCTGAGAACTTCGTTGGATCGGCACTGCACCCTTGGGCTGCACTGTCTTCCTTTCGGGTCCTTGGCCACCTTGCCCGAAGAGGATCCTCAGAATCCTCTTTGGCATCTTGTGGAAGAAGAGACCGCCGCAGAGTCCAACGAGGTTGTCTCCATCAAACACATAGACGTCTCCAACAACAAGATTCGGCTTCTCACTAGGTTGCATGGAGACGTAAGCAGTATAAGTCTTTGTGTCGGAAAGCTCCCCAAAGAGATGGAAAGCTTCAAAACCAGAGCATATGTAGGCGTCATCAGGTGATAATGTGACGTCTCCGTTCAAAGCGAAACCGGCCAGGTGTACTATAGTGTCGGTCCAGTAAGGATTCTGCGTAAAGGTTCCGAAGTTGGCATTGTGCCCGAGTTTTACGCGTGCAACGGTGTCACCGTATCCCGTATTATCCAAATAGACTTCCTCAAGGCCTTGATACTTTGTGTCGTAATCAACAAAGCTCGCGAACAATTTGTAGACGATTGGTCGCTGTAAGCGATGGCTGAGCCCCGCGAGGGCAGAATTTTCAAGTGTATCCACTCTCTTTTTGACGAGGTGGAGTGAGCGAGAGAACTCCATCTTCCGCTGATCGTTATCGCCGAATCGAACATCGCAGCTGCCATGCTCATGGGAAGAAGTATTGTCCTTAGAATTGAACGAGATGTGCACCGACCAGTCAAGACCCGCGGATTTGACAGCAATTACCTCGATCATCTGCAGCGGATCGCTCACAGGGACTACAAGAGGGTGGGTAATGTCCATAGTCCAAATTGACATGGGCGGAGCCGCCCCTCCAGGATTCGCACCCTCGTATAGGTACTTAGCCGCGGTACATGCGATATCGCTGAAGACAGAGGCAGGACAAATCGCAGTTTTGTCTACCAGATGGCCTTGTATCGCAGCGAACAAATTGGGCTCTGACGTCTGTGAGGAGAAGGTAGCTGATACGCCGTCTTCATTGAATGACTCTTTCTCGACCCACTGAACACAAGTCGAGCCAAGAGATTTCCGTTCGATTCCCGTAGGCGCAGGGAGCTTAGATGAAGTTTGAGATGCTCCCGGAACTAACAGTTCTTGTTTGTACGGTGACCAATAGTTTTTGAGATCGAAGGCATAGGTGGGTAACTCCAGTAGGGTGAGAGAGCAGATGTATTCATGGTGGAAATCGGCCCATGCCACTGGCTGCTTGAAAAGGTAAGCGCGGGCAACGGCGTTGGATATCGATTTCCAATTCTCTTCGTTTGATCTCAAACTTGGAAGTAATCTTTCTGAAGGAATCTGAAGAGTCGAGCGAACAAGACCCAGGCACACTGGATCCGGGCCGATTTCCATCCAGAGTGTCTGATCGTCCACCAAACCTTTCAATTTGCAAGCATGTAAAGCACCGACAAAATTAACTGCCTCCCGGGCTTGCCGCGCAAGATATTTTGGGTTGAAGGTCCCGACATCGCTCACAATGTCGCCAATTAGAGTTGATGCTATGGGGATTTGAGGCTTCGCAAAAGTGACCCCTGAAGCGTCACTTTCTAAGTCCTTCAAGATGGGGTCGACTTGAGAAGAGTGAAAACCGTATGTCACCTTCAAAAAAGTCGTTTTAACTTTGCCATTCAACAAATTTTGTAGGCTCTTGAGGTCCTCCAGAGTTCCACTCACGACTGACATCTCTGGAGCATTCATACATGAGATTTCGCAAGAAGTTAGATCTTGACCGGACCATGCCTCTTCTATGGTATTGACCGATGCGGCAATAGCAAGCATTCCAGAGGCGCCTGGGGTGCATTTCTCCATGATCTTCAAGGAGCGTTTGCCGACTAGGTACAGTGTGTCGCTCACAGATAACACCCCTGAGACGCAAAGGGCGGCGTATTCTCCAAGGCTGTGTCCAATCACGAGATCCGGTTGTACACCCCAGGATCTCCAGAGCTCTGCTAGAGCAAGCTCAACAAAGACTATTGCCAGTTGAATCTGAGCCATGTTATTGGACTCCATATCCGCGCCGTCATTCGCAATTATATCGACAACGTAAGGAAAGCCTAGGGAGTCGCAGATTTTCTGATATGAGAGAATGTTGTCGCGAAAAGTGGCGGACGTCTCCAAGAGTTGCTTGCCTGTGCCCGGATAGAGTGAGCCTTGTCCAGTAAAAGCGAATACCACAGGGCTGTGATCGCTTGCGGGCTTGGGCTTGGCTTCGAGCATTTGCTCGAGGTCGTCGGCGATGAGTCGGATAAGATCCTTGGACGTTCTTGCAACGTATGAAGATCTAAAGCTGTCGTGCATACGCCGAGCAGTAGTCGTATACGCTACGTCTGAGATCGCGGCTCCTTCGTCGGACTGTAGGTACAGGAGAAGTCGCTCCTTGTTCGCTTTGAGCGAATAGGGAGTCCGCGCCGAGCATGTTACGACGTGGTAACTACGCGGATCCGGGCTTTTCTGCGGTCGCTCCGGGGGATCTTCAAGGACTATGCATGTGTTGCCTCCCTACGCGAGGGTTAGCATGGCCGAATTGTCTTTCGTCGATTGAGTTTTGGGGGCTTACGGAAGCATCAAAGTTATTAACCAGAAGCTTCCTCTTTCCGTCGCCCGTGGGGCGCGGTAGGAATGATGTGTCTCCATCGGCCACTTTGATATTCAACTTGTCCAACCGAGGCAGCTTGGGATTGAGTTTGAACGGCCATCCCGGCTGCGGCGGAATAGAGTCTGGCTCTCGGAACATCATTAGAGTCTTGATCAGGGAAGTGATTCCAGCCGCCTACATTCAAACACCGTCAGCAAAGCGAGACCAGATCATGCTATTTCAGGAGGCACAAACAGCTTCACCATGTCCAACATTGGCCTTCACAGCCCCAACAACAAGAGGATATTCTTTTGTGCGCCCTTCTGCAAACACCTCGGAGACCGATTGCACTTCCATGAGGTCTCCCCACTGTGTACCTGTGCCATGCATTTCGACATAGCCGATATCAAGAGGGTCTACACCAGCTTCCCGCAAAACTCGCCTGTATAGCTTACTTTGCGAGCCTGCGTGGGGTTGAGTGATGGAGACAGCTTCTGCAGAATAAGTTCTCGCAGAGCTTCTAATGACTGCTTGAATGTTGTCGTTGTCGGCAATTGCATCTTCGAGGCGTTTCAATACGACGACGCCAACCGCTTCACCACGACAGTAGCCATCTGCATCGTCGCGAAGCGGCTTGCAATTCCCCGTGGGCGACAAGAAACCTCCTCGGCATAGACCCGACCAAAACGCGGTGGCAGCCAGAATCGAACCCCCACCTGCCAACGCAGTGTCGCATTCCCTAGCGATCAAGGCAGAGCAGGCTAGAGCGACAGAGGAAGTACCTCCAGCACATGCTGCATCTATACTATGTGACGCGCCTCCCCATTTGAAGTGATAGTTCAATCGACCGGGAGCAAAAGCTCGAGTGATACCAGGGATGTAGTAGATGTCAATTCCTTGGCATTCATTTATAGAACGCCAATCGTCTGTAGTTTGGGCAATATAGGTGGCAATACGCTCCGATTTCGTCGAAACACTACCATCCGGAGCGTAGCCAGCCATCTCCATGGCCTCATAGCTTGCCATTAGCAACAGCCTTTGCAATGGGTCCATTTGTGCGGCTTCACGAGGCGACACATTGAATAGACGATTATCGAAGAGGCCGGGCTCGTCGACGAAGCAGCCATACTGCGTTGAAAGGCTGTTTTTCAACTCACCATTAGGGTCAAAATGCTCTTCGATGTCGAATCTCGACGAAGGGATCTATGGGAGTATAATTGTAAGCGTAATTAACCACCTACTCTCACTCGATAAATGCTTACCTTCTGGTGTAGGTCCTGACCCTTTCGAAGTGATTCCCAAAAATCGTGGACACTGTCACCTCCCGGAAACCTTCCGGACATTCCCACTACTGCCACAAGATCGGAGCCGGCGCGTAAATCATGGTCAGACACTGGGGCCTCAGGCTCCGAGATCAGGTTGACGTTAATATACTTCTCGCGTAAAGCACCCTGCACTAAGCTTGTGTGTGCTGTCGGCCCCAGAACAACCAAGTCTACTGTTCCTATTTTTTCGAGGTCAGAGACGATCGTTTGAACGCTGTCAGTAAGGCGTAAGAAGTTTTGAGAGATGTCGACAATCATCTCATAGAGCAGAGTGCCAAGGTCAGACGCCACGAACGGCGTGCAAGTGGTCGTGGAAACAATTCGAATTTTCGAAGTCAAAGAAGCCGTCAACAAAGATGACTCTCCGAGAACTCTCTCCATGTCAAGCATGGGCAAATGCGATGCATGCACGGCGGAGAAGGCGAGTAACTTAAGCTTTGGAGCAAGACCAAGCTGAGGGCAATGTTTCCAAAGCTTGTCAAGGGTGGATGGGGGACCAAAGATGGTTGTCCAAGTGCGAGAGGCAACTCCAATGAAGGCACGATTGTGGACGGGTAAATTCTGGTTCATTAGCGTCATGTGTTACTCTGACACTGGAACGCTTTCATACCTGAGCTTGATGGAAAAGGTCCAGGGCTGCCTTCGAATCCTCGGGACCTGAACCGACAACGGTATGGCCCCATGGTCCGGGGTTTACTTCAATTTGTTGCGATCGACCGCGGATACCCTCCATCATACGAATGGAGATAGCCACTACTTCGAGGCCGAACTTGTGCAAATCTTCAGTATTTCTTGACACTGCGGCTACGGCTGCTGGAAGAAGACCCGTGCAAAGTCCAAGACTATGCACCACCGTGTCCGCATCCTCGAAACTTCTCGGATTACTCTGCACATACCTAGTAGCGATCAGCACATATACCCGCTCAATCCATAGGTCCTACCAACAGAATGAGATCACCTAGTCTGATGATGGTGATGAGAGCCGTGGCGACGACGTCGTCCGGACAGTCTTGCTTTGTGTGCTTTTCTGCTAAAGTGACCAAGCTGTCAAAGGAGAAGAATGCGTTGCGTCTGTGATGGCTGAGCTTGGCAACCTCACTCTGAACGACGTCTGTGGCTTCTCGAAGAAATCTCTGAAGAAGAGGGGCGTTCCTGGATACGCGGGCTAGGCGCCGAATTGCAAGAAGCTTTTCAGATGTTTGATCGCCAAACAAGAGCAAGATTTGAGAAGTCATGGTAATTATGATCTGCAGAAGCTCACACGGAAGGATCAATGACCCGTGAGGGCGATGATCAAACCAAGATAGCGACGACCCCAGAGCAGATGGATCTCGAAGATGCTGAGGCTCGAGGTTGGGGGACGGGAGATATAATAGAAAATTTAGGGATCATCGGTTATAGCACGATCAACTTGAATGGTAACGTTATCATTGAAATCGGGCATTCCCACTGCAGATAAGTATCATTGAGAGCGGTAGCCAAAGACGATCGCTTCCTATACTGGTTCACGAACATGCATAAGGTAGAGAATGCTGCAAGATGATGTTACAGATAGCAATACGAACATATGGGTATCGTGCCGCCGTACCTCTTACCCTGGCATGGAGTTCACAATTTATGTGGTGGTGTGGGATCCCGGTTCGCGGAGTATTTGTTGCACAAGGCAGCAGCTGAATTGCGTGCGAGGCGAAAGACAGGGTAGGTTAGGAGATCGGGGTGAGGTGATAGGATACCTTAGATGCTTGTATGCGGGATGGATGAATCGCCTTGATAACAGGGCTATGAAAGCGTTGAATGTTGAGGAAGAGAAGGCTTACGTGCAGACGGCCAACGATGGGCCATGATCCAATCCCGTTGCTTTGGGTTTAGAAGAGATTTCCAGTTCCTTTTGCGTTTTCCAGGAATCACCGAAACAATAGCTTCGCAGAAGCTTGAGGCTTCGCCTTTTGCTTGGAAGGGATAGTGAGGTGGAATGAAAGGAAATCTTATCAAAAGACAGCTAGCACCAGAGCGCAGTGGTTGATGTGCGAGATTTCAACGCCTATCAATTCCTTCTAGCTGTTGATTTGCTGTGTTATTGATCAGTATGTAGGTAAAGTACCCGTAGGTCGTACATAGTACTGTAGAAGTGCGGTGATTAATTTCACCGAGCCCCTCGGATGCTCGGTCGATGCAGCTCTAGCGCGCCTTCCAACCTTTGGGAGTTGGGGACCTTTGCGCTGCCTGCGGTAAAGTGCGTTCAATGCTAGTCCCACCAGTTCCCCCCCAAAAAGAGAGAGAGTCCAGTGGGTCCAGCTGAGAGTGCGCCATTATCAATTTATCATTCGCTGATTCGAGTACCTTACCTTAGGTATCCTCACCCTTTAGGCAGTCCTTGCCAGCTTGTCAGTCGCGACTGTGCGACGAGAGATCCCGAAGAAGATTAAGCACACCAAGGTTTAGGTAAACAGCCACACCCACATCTGTGACTCTATTTAAGGTAAGGTAAGGTAGGTAAGGTACTCTTCTGCCGATGACTAGCGACTAGATCTACTTGTCGGTAGTTCTGGCTACGAATCCTCCGATATTTTGACTTGTCCTGGCTGCGCATGTAACGATACGTGCTGGCGATTCCAGTCTGTCAGCTGCAGTGAGCACGAATAATGATCGGCAGACAGTCAGATTGCCATAAAGTTCAGCTACGCACGAAGGATAACCGGATAGTGAAATCTAATCGAGAACTAACACTTCTCTCATTCGAAATATGAGCTCAACTGGGGTTTGAACATCCAGCTTCGATTGGACCAACGTCACGATTCTTTCACACTCTCTCCTGTTATTACGTTACGATATGCAATGAGATTCGAATGTCAATGCATACCAAGGAGCCATCCAGACTAGAGCTCAGATCAGAAAGGACACGAGTGGACCAGGTCGGGAAATGCTGCAGGGAGTAATGGAATCTATCTAATTAGCTAATCTTGTCACGTTATTACATACTGCTTGTACATAGTACCGAACATGGCCGAAGGGCCGAGTGACGACTGCACAGTCTGGACCTGAAGTCTATACGGCTAAGGGCATGACCGTTCAATGTAAGAATCACACGATATCCGGCCGATTGGTATCAACTTCAATCCGACTGCACCCGATGGGACGATGCCGCCGCACTTACCCAACGTCGAACTTGGGATATGTATAGTACCTACCCCTAATCTACTCCCACCCATAACAATGACGTCTTCTACCTCCCGTGCCTGTCTTAGACCTTCTGACTCGGACCATGAACACAGCTTGGCGCCTTGTTAATCACAAGCAAGGTTACATACACTAGACCGTGGCTCACAGATCAAGAAGAGGAATGGTAACAGCGTTGGGACCGAAGGGATAAGATATGATGGGACGATTCGGCCGCTCGATTGATATCAGGGTATTTCGGGTCTAGTAGGGCTGTCGCATGGCTGCATATGAGTGGCAGCGAAACACTATTGCCGCAATTCGTCAAGGTTATGAGTGGGTTGGTCCTCGCGGAGATCTGACCGAGGCCGATGCAACCATCCAAGTGGTGCGATGCGACAGCTACCCATACAAAATTTTAGCATTTGGCCAATCTGGTCAATTTGAGACAGAAGCTGGTCCTATCCTGCCCCATGAGAAGTCGTCATTAAGAGTTAGCGCCGAGTTGAGGGACATACACTGGCGCGCGACGCATATGCAGAAGGAAGCACATAGGCCAGATTAGGCTTAGCTGATATGTAGGCAGATTGGCCCACTCGTATGGACGTTGCTGACCGCTCTGATCATGCAGGTAGTCCGCAATATGGATGCATGGGGTTGATTGATGTCGTCTTCTCTTGTCCAGGGTCCCTACTTCTGCTTTCGTGATTCTAAGGGATTAGCGATATGGGTAGGCAGGTCATGAAAGCACTAAAGTAAGGCAGTTGTGATTTCTTTTTCGAACAATGTAAATTCTCACATTTAGTAGCTGGCAGTGCAGAATAAAAGTACGGTACGAGGGTACCTCAGTAGAAATGCACCTTCCCGAGTAGTGCCCGCAGTGATGATTACTAAGGTAAGTACCTAAGGTAAGGTGAAAATAAGGTACTCGTACAGTAAAGTAGCACTAACGTACCTTACCTAGACTCCGTCGCGCTTGCGACTCAGCAACTTCCCTACCTTACTTCCTTCCAATTGACTTTAGGATATCCAGTGACCACTACTCAATCTTTTCCTCTCTTTCATCTACCTACCTAAATACCTACCTATCTATCCGTCCTAAGTCCAATTACCCCACGGACTATCATGTTGCAGAGCAGCAGCCGCAATGAAAGGTCTACTTGAACCTGTATCCTTCGCTATGCAGCTGTTATCCTCCACCACGTGTCTTACTCCTTCGGCTCAACTTCGGAACGCCTCTAAACTCTAGCGCCAAAGAAAACCCAACACGACATACCACCGTCCCAGCTTGGATATCGCGCTCCTCAACCGGATCCCAATCATCCGTGCGCCATGACGCCACCCTTCCAAGTCGGCCTCTGCTCCCACATCTGGGATAGTAATGGCCGAGTAATGCGTTACACTCCCCGCAGGTGGTGCATCAATAGCATGATGGAAATCGAACCCAATGCCCTTTGTAGGCGAGATCGATTTCGTCGTTTGACCCCCCCGCTTTGGGCTGCCTGTCAAACATAATCATGCCTGCTGAAATCCTCGCTGGTGATCACTACAACATCGCGATCTGATTCTGCAAAAGCCGGGCGGAAACAAGATCTTTATCTTTGATCAGGCATTGCAGCGCGATTGATTGTTCAAGTCCGATCCAGCCTTTCAACAAGTCTTTCAACAAGTCTTTCAACGAGCCTTCCAACGGGCTAACCGATCATGCCTCATTTTCCGAGCCCCGAGCGACGCGACTCTGCCACGGAGGACCCTAAATCTGTCGCCGTCGTTGGACTTGCTTGTCGCTTTCCCGGTGACGCAGAAAATGGGCCAGCTTTCTGGGATTTTCTTTGCAAAGCGCGGTGTACGTCTTGCTTCTTTCGCGGCATTCTTTTGTTGATTCTTTCCTGCTAACCTCCCGCCATGAAGCCGCATACTCGAACGCGGACCGATTCAACATCAATGCTTTCCATAGCACCGCCAAAGGCAGACTGGGCACCAGCATAACAAGAGGGGGTCATTTTTTGCAGCAAGATGTTGCCACATTTGATGCCAACTTCTTCAGCATCAGTCACAATGAAGCCATAGCTATGGATCCAAACCAGAGACTCATGTTAGAGGTTGCCTATGAGGCATTTGAGAATGCAGGCCTGCCGCTCGATTCCATTGCTGGGACTAATACGGCTTGCTATATCGGAAACTACAACACCGACTATAGGGAGATGCAGTTCCGGGATCCAGAAGCTATGCCTCTTTACAGTATGAGTGGAACTGGGTTTGAGTTGATATCCAATCGGGTTTCTTGGTTCTACGATCTGAGGGGACCTAGTTTCACACTTGGTACCGCATGTTCGTCGAGTTTAGTTGCACTTCATCAAGCATGCCAGAGCATCCGAACAGGAGAATCTAGTATAGCAATCGTTGGTGGCTCAAATCTTTTGTTGAACCCCGAAATGTTCATCGCCCTATCCAATCAACAATTCCTGGCGCAAGACGGACGATCCAAGAGCTTCGATACTAGGGGTGACGGATACGGACGCGGCGAAGGGTTCGCCGCTCTTGTGCTCAAAAATGTTGACGATGCCATCAAAGACGGTGACCCTATCCGCGCCATCATCCGTGGTACCGGTGTCAATCAGGATGGGAAGACCAAGTCGATTACCGTCCCAAGTGCAGACGCTCAGGCAGACTTGATTCGATCGACGTACCAATCAGCTGGGCTCAGTCTTGAAGACACACATTACTTTGAGGCTCACGTAAGTCGTTGTTGCAACTACACAGCAATTATGCTACAGAAAGCTGATTAGAAGCAGGGCACTGGTACAAAAGCAGGCGATCCCCTAGAGCTGAAGGCACTCTCAGAGACTTTAGCCGCCGGACGGAAATCTAACAACAAATTAATAGTTGGATCTGTGAAGTCTAATGTCTGAAGCGCAAGCATTATTAGAAAAAAGGACAAGGCTGACGAATCTGGCAGATCGGCCACCTCGAAGCCACCGCGGGTCTAGCTGGTGTCATCAAAGCGATTTACATCCTTGAGCATGCCATTATCCCCCCCAATGTACATTTTCATCAAGGAAATCCTCGAATCCCATTCGACGAGTGGAAAATCCAAGTCCCAACGAAACTAGTGCCGTGGCCTGTCGAGGGGCAACGGCGTGTTAGCGTAAGTCTATGGATGGAAAGCCACCGAGAGGTACTAATTCGAAATGCTTCTAGGTTCAAGGCTTTGGCTATGGAGGGACAAATGCCCACGCTATACTCGATGATGCCTTTCACTATCTGGAAAGGAGGGGCCTCAAAGGGATCCATGTCACCAAACCCTCTATCTCTGCTACTTCTAGTGGGGCTCGCGGACTGACTTCAAAAAATGGGACAAGAAACCCCACGATAAAGGCGCTTAAGCTTAAGCTAAGTCAGAGCCAAGAAAAACTTAGGCTTTTCGTCCTCAGCGCACAAGACCAGGACGGCCTAAAGCGTCAGAAAAGCTCTCTTTCTAAGTATCTTCAGACACACCTCGCCGGAAGCCCACTCTCAAATGTTGAATTCCTTCGTGACTTGGCATTCACGTTGGGCCACAGGCGCTCTCGATTAGCGTGGAAAACGTACCTGACTGCTTCATCTGCGGATGGGCTCTTGTCTGACTTAAAGGACCAACCTCTTGATGTACCGTCCTTTCGACCCTCCAGTGAGCCTAGGATTGGGTTCATCTTCACCGGTCAGGGTGCCCAATGGGCGAGGATGGGAGCTGAGCTCAACCAGTATCCCATCTTTCGCGAGAGCGTGGAAGCTTCAGGCAAGTATCTCTGCTCTGCTCTGAAGTGCAAATGGTCTGCCATGGAGGAAATGCTCCGCGAAGAAGATCAATCCAACATAAATCTTCCCGCCTATAGCCAACCCCTGTGTACGATCTTGCAGATTGCTCTCGTCGATTTGCTAGAATCTTGGAATATAGTCCCTTCCGCGATTACTGGACATTCGAGTGGCGAAATTGCAGGCGCATACTGCTTAGGTGCACTCGGCAAGGAAGATGCACTGAAGGCCGCCTACTATAGAGGCCTCTTCTCTTCTCAAATGAAGACGATGTCTCCTTCAGTGCATGGTGCTATGATGGCAGTTGGTGCATCAGAATCCGAAGCAGAGGAGTGGATAGCTCGCCTCACTCGTGGTGCTGTCGTCGTAGCTTGCGTCAACTCTCCTTCAAGCGTCACAACATCTGGCGATGCCGCGGCGATTGATGAATTAGAAGTAATGCTGAAGGAAGAGGGTATATTTGCCCGAAAGCTGAAGGTTGAAACGGCATATCACTCACCACATATGGAGATGATCTCAGGGCCATATCTGCAATCTATGATAGACATTCAGCCCCAAGAAGGATGTAGCTCTCGAAAGATGTATTCCGCTGTTACGGGAGAACTCGTTGAGCCCAGCGAACTTGGACCCATAAATTGGGTGCGTAATCTGGCGTCTCCAGTCTTGTTCTATGATGCTCTCCATGACTTGCTCCGCCCAATGGAAGCAGAGGGACGCGCTTCAGACACCGCGGTGGACGTCTTGCTTGAGATCGGTCCACACTCTGCTTTACAAGGTCCAGCAAACCAGACGATGAAGCATCATGGCATCAAAGGTGTGGATTACCGATCTGTTCTCTCGCGAGGGAAGGACAGCATCCATACGGCTCTAGCTGCGGCAGGAGCTCTGTTCGCTCAAGGTTTAGCTGTCAATGTCAGAGAAATCAACGGTGACACAAACGATGCCCGTCCACTCATTGATCTCCCTTCTTACAATTGGAATCACTCGCGTACCTTCTGGAGTGAATCCCGTATCAACAAGGAGTTCCGCTTCCGCCAGCACCCGCGTATGAGATTACTTGGAGCCCCGTGTCCCACTTTTGGTGAGTCTGAACGGCTTTGGAGAGGATTCACGCGTGTCTCCGAAGAACCATGGATCCGAGATCACCAGATACAAGGGTCAATTATATACCCTGCTGCAGGCTACATCTGCGCTGCGGTTGAGGCTTCCCGTCAGCTTGCCACCGAAGGCCAGGCTATCAAAGACTTCAGACTGAAGGATGTTCAGATTATTGCCCCCGCTCTGATCACAGATGAGGCCGACCTGGAGCTCATAGTCCAAATCAGACCTCACCTTACGTGTACTCTAAACAACTCCTCGACATGGTCGCAATTCACTGTGTCTAGCTGTCTCAACGGACAGACTCTACGACAAAATTGCCATGGTCTTCTACTCATCGAATACGTGCCTGCCGAAGGTTCTGGCATGAGCATAGAAAGGGACCTAGAAGATCAGTCAGCCCAGGCTCAATACGGCAAGATGGAGAGCCTCTGCTTGACGCGGGAGAGCACCAAAGATTTCTACACAGAGATCGCCTCTGTCGGCTTGAATTATGGTCCCACTTTCCAACTCGTCTCAAAGATTCGTAGAGGACGCGGCAAGAGCTGCTGTGACGTCGATATCTCGGAACATGTTTTCCCTTCAATGTCTGGAGAGTCAGAAAGGCCCCACATTATCCATCCTACAACATTGGATGCGATGTTCCACGCCGTCTTCGCGGCCTCCAAAGACCAGAAGGGACGACTTAAAGAGGCGATGGTGCCTACCTCTATTGACGAAATGGTCATCTCGGCGGATGCTCAATTCGAACTTGGTTCACGTTTCAATGGGTTCTGCAATGCTTCGAAGCACGGATTCCGTGAGTTGATGGCTGATCTCGTTATGCTGAATGAGCCAACAAATCGACCGGCTGTAACAGTCAAAGGTTTCCGCCTTGCTGCGATCTCTGGGTTAGCCAGAGCTAGGGACGAAGACATGGAACCAACAACCAGCAAGCTTTTCAGCAAGATGGTATGGAGACCTGCTCTTGATCTACTTTCTTCGGACCAAAAGCACCGAATGTTGAACGGAGCAATGCCGAATGCCCTAACGCCGGAAATTGCAAAAGGGGTTGAGAAATCTGAAACTTTAGCGCTCTATTTCATCGGCCAAGCCTTAAAGCGAGTGTCAATAGACGCTGTAAAGAAGCCACATCTCCAGGATCTTCACCGATGGATGCAGGAACAGCAAGACCAAGACCAAGGAAAGACTTACGGCCACTTCTTGCAGACCGATAATAAAGGATACTTGGAGATCACCGACGAGACTGCAAAGCTATACGAAGGGGATGTCAGCTCAAACGGTGCCGAAGGCGAAGCACTTTGCCAGATTGGCCAGAATCTCGAGGATATCCTCCTGGGGAAAGTCGATACCGCTGAGTTGCTACTGAAGGATGAAATTACCGCTCGATTACAACAGCAAATCAGGGGACTGAACGAGTGTTTTGTAAAGTTCAAAGAGGTGAGCCTGAAAGATTTGAGCGAGTGTGTATCAGGGCTTAAGCTAACGGAGATTAGTTTTTCAAGTTGCTGGCACACAATTGTCCGGAACTCTCCGTCCTGGAACTGGGCACTGTCACAGGGGGGCTGGCTTTGTCACTGTTCTCGTCGACGCCTGAGCTTTCAGATGCTACGCCTAGCTTGTCTAAGTATGTCTTCACGGTCTCTACCGAAGGAGGTTTGAAAGAAGCGAAAGAGCATTTAGGCGAAACAAACAGCAGTATGAGTTTCAAGACCCTGTCTGTCGAAAAAGAGCTCGCAAGCCAAGGATTCGAGGGTGAAGCTTTCGACGTGATCGTTGCGTCGAATCCTCTGCGAGCACATGATGATGAAAGAACGTTGACAAACATGAAGAAGTTAATCAAGCCAGGGGGCAAGCTTTGCTTTGTGAACGTCACACGTCCTGCAATAGGACTTTCTATGGTAATCCGGTGCCTTGCGACCGCGTCGAAGTGAGTGAGTGCACATTTTGAACAAGCACTGCTGACGTTTTCGTAGTTCGAAATACCATTATCCCAGTATTACAGACAACGAGCCATTGGACGCCGTTCTTCAGCGAAACGACTTGCATGCTGAGTTCGAGGTATCAGACTTCGAGGATGCCCGGTATCAACATCTGAAATTGGCAGTGGCTACATTGAGTGAGTCCATTGAGCGAGACTGTCGGGATCGCGAGATCATTATCTTGGAGGCTTCCGACCCTTCGGATAGATCATCTGCTTTAGCCGTTCAGCTCGTCCACGAGTTCGAAGGCCGTGCTATCAAAACCAGCAGAGTGCCCTGGGACCGGAAAACCTGTGATTTTACAGAAAAGGAATGCATCTCGTTGATGGAGCTTGAAACATCCTTCTTAGAGGATCTAAGCGAAGCAGACTACAACGCCGTGAAAAACCTCATCTTGGTTTCTGCGACTCTGACATGGGTCACCGCTCTCGATGGCCCTGCTGGCGCGGTAGCGTGTGAATTGGTTCGAAGCCTACGTAATGATATTCCAAGCAAAGTGTTCCGTTCCCTCCAAGTTCGAGACACCTCGTTAGACTCTCCTGATATGCTTGCATTCCTCATTACACAACTCACTACTATCACCACTCCCGATGATGAATTCAGAGAAGATGCCGGAGTCTTACAGGTGTGTCGAGCAGTGGAAGACGCAGCTATGAATGAAGATGTCACCCAATTGCTCGTGGAGGTTAAAGAGAGTGTCGAGATCATGGCGCTAGAGCAAGTAGACAGCCCGCAAATGCTGGCTATAAGGGCACAGGGGATGCTGGACACACTTTGTGTAGAACAAGATGATGTTGCCGGAACCGAACTTGAAAATGATGAAGTTGAAATCGAGGTCAAGGCGACAGGTCTCAAGTAAGCTCTCCCTGCACACGTTGAGTCTGTGAAACTGATCCTAGTCTAGCTTTCGCGATATTATGGTTGCCGTGGGACAAATCCCCGATACTCTTTTGGGATTCGAAGCCAGTGGGAACATCACGCGCATCGGAGATGGTGTGACGCAATTCCAAGCTGGTGACAGTGTTTGCACTCTGGGGCATGGTACGCACAGGACTTTGTTCCGGAACAAAGCGGCGTTCTGTCAGCAGGTGCCAAAAGGTCTTTCATTTGCCGAAGCGGCCACTTTACCACTGGTCCATTGCACAGCTTTCTACTCTCTTGTACACATTGCGCGTGTGCGACCCAGGCAATCTGTACTAATCCACGCTGCAGCCGGCGGTGTGGGACAGGCTGCAATCCAAATCGCTAAGCACTTTGAACTCGAAATCTTTGCAACCGTAGGCTCGACCGACAAGCGGAAGCTGATCCAAGAAGAGTACGGCATACCCGATGATCATATCTTCAACTCTCGAGATTTGAGTTTCGAGAAAGGAGTACTGCGAATGACTGGTGGACGTGGCGTCGACTGCATCATTAACTCTCTATCCGGCGAAGCTCTTCGGCGAACCTGGCGCTGCATTGCTCCTTTTGGCACCTTTATTGAGATCGGCATGAAAGACATCCTCGACAATACTGGTCTCGAAATGCGTCCTTTCTTACAAGACGCCACTTTTACGTTCTTCAACCTCAAGCACGTTATGATAGCGAACCCACAGCTGATGGCTGAAATAATCGAAGGCACATTCAACTTCTTACGTCAAGGTATTAGTCGCCCAGTCTCGCCGGTCACTGTATATCCTGTCTCAGGGGTTGAAGACGCTTTCCGTCTCATGCAAACTGGCCGACACCGCGGAAAGGTAGCAATAACGTGGGATGGGAAGGATGCGGTTCCTGTCCTCCACCGTGCCAATAGTTCGCTCAAATTAGACGAGAGTGCGACCTACGTACTGGTGGGCGGACTCGGTGGGCTAGGCAGGAGCCTCTCGAACCTTCTTGTGGATCTTGGAGCGCGAAACTTATGCTTCACATCACGATCTGGAGATCAATCGACGTCAGCGCAAAAACTTATCCAGGACCTGGAGGCAAGAAATGTCAAAATCAACGTCTATCGCTGCGACATCGCCAACAAAGACTCTGTGACAGATGCCCTCTCTCACTGTTCCGAGAACATGCCTCCAATAAAAGGTCTCTTCCATTGCGCCATGGTCTCACACGATGTCTCCTTCAAGCAGATGACTTACACGCAATGGACCGAGTCGCTCCGACCTAGGGTTCAAGGAAGCTGGAACCTCCACGCCCTCCTACCAAGGAATCTCGACCTCTTCATCACAATCAGCTCCTTTCGCGGCATCTTTGGCGGTCGTACTCAGAGTAACTACGCGGCTGCAGGTGCGTACCAGGATGCGCTAGCGCACTATCGCCGAGCTCAAGGTCTCAAAGCTATGACTATCGATCTGGGTATCATGCGTGATGTGGGAGTCGTTGCAGACCATGGCGCAACGGACTATCTCAAAGAATGGGAAGAGCCGTTTGGTATCCGTGAGACCGAACTGCATGCCTCGCTGATGAAGATCATCAGCGCAGAATTAAAGGCTTCGAGCACTGATGGCGAGGTACAACAACCGGCACAGGTGCTCGTGGGTTATGCAACAGGCGGCACAGCCCATCTGGCCGCCTCCCCATCAGCCACGACCTCGTCTTCAGATCCCAACGGCAGCGCCGCCTTACGGGATGTCCTTCCGCACATTACCACACTCACAGAGGCTAAGGCTGCCATGAAAGACGCGTTGATTGCGCGTGTAGTGAAGTCGCTACAAACGGAAACATCGGAGATTGATGAAGGGCTGGCACTACACTCGTATGGAGTGGATTCGCTTGTGGCGGTGGAAATAGCGGACTGGCTCTTCAAGGAGATCAAGGTCAGTGTGAGTGTGTTTGACATTTTGGCGAGCATGCCGATTACGGCGTTCGCTGGGGAGGTGGTTATGAAGAGCCCTTTTCTGGCAGCAGATGTGGCGGGGCAATGAGAAATGTGTCAGCGACTAATGGAGATGAAGGGAGGGAGATGTTTGTTGTTCTCTACAGTATCTTCTCCATTTCTTTCTTGCGGATCGTGTCTTTCCATGTTACATTTCTCTCTCTATACGCCTTTTGAGCATGATTGAACTCCAAATAGCTAGCTCTCGCGCGGCTAGCTTGGGAGTACAACTGAGTCCACCATGTCAAGTCTTTGGGTTAGAGAGGTCGGTCGGTAAGGTAGGTAAGGTATGTTAGGTAATCTTAGTGATCTACCGGAGCAGCAAGCTTCCGGTTTTAGTCCGCTTTACTATACGTGCATTAGCGTGACAAAGATGATGACTGAACCCATTAATATTCCTGCAGGGTGCACTTACTTACCTTACTTTACACTTTACCTTGTTTACTTTACGATAAGTTATACCTAATCAGGTACCCGTTGGTAATAGTCCGGTATACAACCACCAATAATCCTGACGATACAATTGACATGTTGGGTGAGCTGCATACAAGCTTGCAATCCAAAGGATAGGTTGGTAAAGATCCACACCGGCAGACTGACCTACGTACCTACCTTTTACCGACATGCATGATACGCTGCGTCCACTTCTTTCGCCCTTCTTCTCGCCCCTCTTCTCTCCTACCTACCTACCGATGTATCATCTTTCACGCCGACCATGATGCTTCCTAGGTGCTTGCGGATTTTTTCCTGCCGTACCTATCCATTTCTCTGCTGCTATCTCCCTCATTCACTCGTCTACCTTACCCGTGTTCCACCACTTACTTACAGATGATAGAACACGTCCACTTGTTCATGCCTACACACACGTCGGGTCGCAAGAGCTGATTGGTACCTTGACCCTCGGGCCGTTCATGTCCCTATACGCGCTACCGATAAGGTGCAGTAGATCTTCACCAATAGCTGGCAGCCGGAGACAGCGGATACACCGACCAATACTCCTGTCTACGGTAAAACACACCCCATCAACGTGAATAAAATCTCCCCACACCTCCGAAACCCAATTTTGTTTTTTTACTTTATGCACTACATGTACAGGTGCATATACAGGAACCCGCCCTCCCTCCACCAGACCCCTCACAACCACACCCCCACGGACCACTCGAGAACCTCAAAACTGCCGATCTCTGTGGACTTCCAGTCACACCTTTTGCACTTGCCCATCACTTGCATTATTTGCCTTGACTGTGTCCGTCCTCGGCGCTATCGGCCGCATGATTCTGAACGACGACATGAAGACATATTCCGCAACTGGTACGACCTACGTGGCTTGCATGACCCGCATATTATTTTGCGTGATAAGCATAATTTGGAAGCGGACATCGGGTTTTTTGGAATTCGCCGCGAATGTGGGTGTAGCGGTTGTGGAGTTGATTAGCTTGGAGATGATCGGGGGCTCCATCCAGGCAGCGGGAGGTGAGGCCTTTTGAATTGTTTTCGGCCTCGTTGTATGCGCTGCTTCTTGGATCAGTGCTTCCTTGCTGTTGAGCTTCTTGGTGGACTCTTCCCACTTGCTGTATCCGGACACAATGCACATCGTACGTCATGTTGAATTGTGCGAGTCATCCTAGCCACCTTCCTGCCCACCGTCCTGCTCCTCGTCGCACACCCATGAGCTTTCCTTTGGAGCAATTGGGGCGCGGCGGGTCGACACGATTGAACATCCTCATCACGCTCTACCTCTACCGTGTGTGGTTCCGCTCCTTCACTGGACACCTGAAGGAGGGACCGGCCAATGATCCAGGGTGTCCAAAACGTGCTTTTGCGTCCTCAATTTCGCCATCACGTCACTGTCATCTTGCCGTATCTTTCCTGCAGGTAGGGGCTTCTGGAACTTTCGTGCTCCCCAAAACGTTGAACATCTGCCCGCTTTCAGACATATCTCCGCTATTATGGGAACGCGAGGTTACTATTGGCGACCCCTATATTAGGCAAGAAAAATAATATAAGAGGATCAATCCCATTTGCGTATCATAGATCAATACCAAATCCTGTCAAAGCTTCAAACCACCTGTTGAACATCCTTGAATAAAGAAATTTCCGGTCATCATGAAGGTCACTATCCTCTCCATCCTGGCGACTTTCGGCATCGTCACAGTCAACGCCCAGTTCACGTTTCCGTAAGTACTTACTTCTTATCTCATTCTTGCCCAACCGTCTCGTACAGCCTCGAAATTTGGGTCTTCGTTATCGTTTCTCACAACAGAATAACGTTTCTATGTTCTACTCCCTGCCTCCTGGATGGAGACGCTGACTTCGAGTAGCACCACCATTGTGACGGAGACCGTGGTCTTTACTCCGCCGCCCCTTCCGTTCACCACCTTCTCTCCCGTCACCGTGACTGAGGTCCTGACGTAAGTGGCTCTGCTCACCAATTTAAAATCCATTCGTCTGTCTATTCCGACTTGGTTGACGTGAGGTGAACAGGGTGTAAACGGCCATGCAGCGACGAGCTGCTGGGACCTCGTCGCCGCATAGTCGCGGCGCTCGGCGCCAGAAGTCCGTCCGCTGAAGTCCGTGGAGAGCGAAAGTGGTGTAAGAGATGTCCGATGGGTTGAGAATCGTCGCATGGTTTCGGGAGAAATTCATGCCACGCTGACGGAGCTGGTCGCCAAGTTGCCCGCGCATGTAGCGACAGGGCTTTTCTAGACTATGACAACATCACGAACTAGAGTAATAGTCAATCAGAGCCATCTTTTCAAAGCCTACCGTACACCTCCAATTGCACCTAAATGTGAAGTCACTCCCTTCGCCCACGGTAGTCCCTCTCCACCTCTACAAACGCCGTTCGCAGCACCCAAATCTCGCGCGCGTCCTGAACCATTGCCGTTCCCACGGATCAGTAATCACCCCGGCATTCAGCAAGCGCCGGGCCCGAGAAAGTCTGCGGCCCGTTTGGCCGGGACAGATGTGTCTCGGAAGTTGGCAGAGAAATGGCGTCGATGAGCATGGCATCGGCCTGGATGGAGCTCCCGGGGGCACGTGTCACTGCCAGGTCCAGTCTTTCAGCGATGCCGTCAAGGCAGTTATTTTCACTGCTAGTGAGCATCTTTTGAGCATGCTTCATGTCGGCAGAGTCGATGCAGATTGAAAGAGCGAAAGGTAGGTAGGCTGGTGTGATCAAAAGGCCGTCGAATAAATGAGCACGCTAGGAGTAATTCCTCGCATGCATGGGCCCTAAGTTGGGCACGCCACCAACAATCATACGAGGTCTCTTTGGCTGGCCGAATACCCTTTCGCGCTCGACAATGAAGCGCGTTCGTAGCAACACCAGCTCGAGGAAGAACACTACAGCTAGCACTCGCTACTGTCATCCTTCGTCCTCATCACCTCTCTAGTCGGCCAATTGGCAACCCGGTAAGCCAAGCCATGAAACGCTCGCGAAAGCCAAGTAGTGAAACCAGAGAAGCGAACCAGAGGCCACCCAAAAAGGCTCGGGCCAACAAAGCTGCAAACAAAGCGTCTTCAACCCCGGCAGAAGCACGGGTTGAATCCATTGACACGACTTCGGCGGCCCAAGGTGCATCTCCGAAGCAGCTCGGGAAGCCTGGCAAAGTAGCTAGAGCTCCAATTGACGAAGCTTGCTGGTTGATTGGAAGATCCAAGGGCATTACCAAAGACTGTTGCGAAGTCTATCTAGATGACGATGGCGTCAACTACGATGCCAGCTTGAACCTCAGCAACATTGATGGCAACAACAATAAATTCTATTACATCCAGCTGCTACGCCGCACGGATACCGGCCAGTTCCAATATGCGGTTTGGACGCATTGGGGCCGGGTAGGTGAAGCTGGGCAGAGTAAGCTAGATGTAAACATGTCTCTGGAGACTGCCTTGATCCTTTTCAAGTCAAAGTTCAAGGACAAAACCGGCCTAAATTGGGAGAATCGCGGAGACAAGCCAAAGCCAAAGAAGTACACTATGATTGAGAAGTCGTATGGCGACGAAACGGGGGATGAAGCAGATGGCGACGATAAAGAGTCCAACCAATCTCCTCAGAAAGTCGCAGTGCCAGATTGTATCCTCAACAAGGAGCTACAAGACCTTATGCGCTTTCTCTTCGATGCGGGGAACATGAAAAATTCTATGGCATCCCAGAACTACAATTACAACAAACTGCCACTGGGCAAGCTCTCGAGAAGCACCATCGAAAAAGGTTACCTCGCACTCAGGGAACTCGGCGACGTGATCTTAAATCCTAAGCTGGCTGAGGAAAAGCATGAAAAATCTCTGACGGCGGCTTTCAACGACCTAAGTTCCCAGTATTACACTATCATCCCTCACGACTTTGGGCGAAACAGACCAACGTCTATCAACAGCGAAGCCCAACTCAAAGCTGAGATGGACTTAGTCGAGACTCTAGGGAACATGCAAATCAGTAACGAAATTCTCAAAAGCACCGAGTACCCAAAAGACCGGCAAGGAAATCTCATTCACCCACTCGATGCACAAATGCGTTCCCTCGGGCTACGGGAAACGGTTCCACTTGAAAGGAAATCCGTCGAGTTTCGTCATTTGGAAAGCTACCTCAATCATGCGAAAGATGGCTATTGCCTTTCCTCCGATACCGTGATCCAGAACATATATCGCATCTCCCGCTCCGAGGAGATTGATCGCTGGATTGCTGGTGGCTACGACGCTGAAGGAATGAAGACTAAACTCGTCAAAGATCATCGAAGATTACTCTGGCACGGCTCGCGAGGCTGCAACTTTGGCGGTATCCTGAGCCAGGGCCTGCGAATCGCCCCACCGGAAGCGCCTGCGAACGGGAAGGCCTTTGGAAAAGGCATCTACCTTGCAGACAGAGCCTGCAAATCAGCCGCATACTGCGATCCGTGGACGTCAGGACAAACCGGACTACTTCTACTATGTGAGACACAACTTGGAGATCCAGCATATGTTCGAAGGGGTCACGAGTACAACGCTGCCGATAGTATGAGAAAAAAGGGTCTGATCTCCACCAAAATGGTGGAAAATCATGCAAACGAGCCGTCGAAGTGGATGGATGCTGGTGTCGCAAACTCAGAGCTCGATGGCACACTCATGCCTGATTGTGATATCAGTCTTCCTCCGGCGAACGGGAATCCGAATGAGTATATTGTGTACGACGTGGCCCAGATCAAGATTCGCTACGTCTTGATGCTCCGGTGGAAGACTTCTAAGCAATGGGGCATCTATTGAACATAGAAGACATTGAGTATCTAGCATGACTCTGGACACGTCGAACATCCTTGAAGCTATTCAATTACCCCAAAAGATCCGTGATTCTACCTCGTCAGCGATTACATCAGCACCATCCACACAGCAGCCACCCTTATCGACAGACCAAAATTTCTATGAGCCGAGGATATACAACGCTATTCCTGTGCGATGACAACATTGGACGAGCGAGGGCAGAGATGTTCCACCCATGCTGACCTGATTCCCTTTTCTTTCGAAGTCGAAGCTCGTTAGTAAAGTATAGTGTCCTGGGTCAAAGACGCTTTGACCGCAATATTATTCTAGAAAGCCCTGGAAACTTCCACAGAGCACCCGCCACAGCCTCTATATTGACTTGATGATTTTGCGTAAGTGTTGGAAGTGCGCGGGCATGCAGGCAAGAAAGATTGGTTGCTCAATGGACAACCGCAGTCGACATGATTCAAGCACCAAGTAGCCTAGCTCGCTGCCGCGTGGTTTGGTCTTTGACTGCAAAATTACGCTTTCCTCCGGAGAAATTTGAGGAACCTCGATAACACGATGAACAAAGCAAACAATGCTGCATATCAGATCCAACTTTCACCAAACCCGCTCATGTTTGCCAAACTGACTGCCACATGTCAAAATCCGCTCCATTCCGGTACATAGGCATTAGTCCTACTTATCCTCATAAAGGAACCCTTCTCAACCGAGGATAAAGCCATGGCTCACGCTTCCCAACCGGACCCTTTCCTCGAATCGCTGGCCAGCTCCCCTCTGGGATCAGCGCGTTCCACCACCGACACGGACTCGACGCACGCCTCCGACTCCCTCCCCCTCTTAATCCAACACCGAAACCGCGACTCCGTCCACGATCCCAGCATCGGCCACGCCTTCATCTACGTCCCCGCCTCGCCTCCCATCACCCTCACACAGCTCACGAAGACCGCGATCCAAGCACTCAGGGAGACGCAAAACCCCAACAACAGCCACGTGATACCCGGGACCGCGCTCATCGACCACCTGGTCGTGCACTGGGGCGCGCCAACAGCGGAGAGATACAGCCCAATGGGCTTCCCAGCCACGACTGAGCTCTCCGAGGAGAACCTGGACGCGGTCCTGGGTTACATGCGTCGTACCCGGGGCTACGATTTTGTGGAAATCAGGTTCGGCCCCGCAGAACAACCGGTGGCGCTGGCGACGATCCCGACGGGAAAGGCGGTCCGCTCTTCATTGAACAAGAAGGAAGATCGACCTGACCTGTCGGAGGGTAAGGGGAAAGCTCTCGCGGGCCAGCCGATGCTGGACTATAGTAAATAAGCTATCGGAGAGGAAGGCGATCGGTCTTGAAAGTTGGCACGTCGGCGATGAAGGACTAGGAAACATACTTGTTGCAATGCAATTGCAACGTCTTCTCAAACCTCTTGCTCGCTCCGTTGGTTGCAATAGGAATAGGAATAGGCGTATAACCTCCATTCACGCACAGAGAACCCGAAATGTCCTGCGATCCAAGTCGCTGAGAAGATGGACTGGCTCCGTGGAGGTTAGCATAGCCTGAGGACCACCTACTCGCCGTAACGGCTTTGCAAACGTTGGTGCAAGCGCCGAGATGCCTCGACGAGGACAAGGAAACATGATACGATCGAGTGCCTCCCCTGCAGTATGCAATGCAAAGCAAATGCGCGAAAAAAAGCTTCAGCCAAAAATGTCCCCTACGGGTCCCGAGCCCATCTTTCGAGCTCTTCACCGCCTAGATTACCGAGCTACATAACAGGGAGTACCCCATGCTGCGAGCTCAAAACATGCACACGAATTCTCTTGGGCCGGCTTCACAAGCTGAGCGCGTGACCGCTGCGGAATTACTATGAGACACCATTCTTTCAATTCACACCTCATGGTCCGTGCAGCTACCACCCGCACCCATTCAAATTGCTATAAGCCCAGCCCCAACACCACCACTCCATGCCATGCCATGCCATTCCTCTCTCCCCCCCCCCCCCCCGGGGGGAATACCATCACAGCCAAGGGCGATGGATGTGTGATGCTTAGTTCGTGTCAGGAGTCATTACTATTATCATCATGATTGTAATCTACAGGGTAACTATAACATCGGATAACGATCAGAGCGATGCCATCTAGTGCCAGAGTTACGTTCTCTACGGAGGAGGAGGAGGGCGAACGGTCACAATCCCGTCGGTGCGACTACCGCATGGTGGTGTTCCCCATCGACTTGGGTCGTTATTGTCTGCCCTAGCCTTCCTGCCCCATTACATATCGACCGCTCGGCCCATGCTGAAGCTCGTCCCATGCTGATGCTCGTCCAACCAATCCAGTCAAGACGTCTCGATGGCATAGAGATTTCTCAGCACAGCTGAGCCGACAGAAGAAGGACAATGGGGCAAGCAAGCGACTTGTTTGCGAATGAACATCGATTGAGATAGATAGATAGCAAAGCAAACGGACGAGTGGTCGCCATCTCAAAGATCTGTAGGAAGCCATGGTAGACTGACGGGGTATATGTGCGC
>NKYR01000084.1:170968-181022 GCA_003184365.1 Evernia prunastri
ATAGAGATTTCTCAGCACAGCTGAGCCGACAGAAGAAGGACAATGGGGCAAGCAAGCGACTTGTTTGCGAATGAACATCGATTGAGATAGATAGATAGATAGCAAAGCAAACGGACGAGTGGTCGCCATCTCAAAGATCTGTAGGAAGCCATGGTAGACTGACGGGGTATATGTGCGCCAAGAGCAGGTGATTCCTCCTCGAAAAAAAGCTGTTCTCCCAAAAACCCAGTGTCGACAAGACCGAAACACTATCCCTTATCACATGTGGTTCATATCCCCAAAACTCCAGAAAAAGGAAGCGCTGAAAGAACTAGCAGACCCTCTTGTGTGCAATAACAGTCAAAACGGCTTCGCGTCAATTGCCCCCCAATCTACGGCTGCCACGTGCTTCTGTAATCGGACTTCTTCCGCCCCGTCGTCATCCCGCTTGAACTCCCACCCCGCGTCTCCTCCGGTCTCTGGGCGTCGCGATCGTGGGGCTTGATCGTGACTATTTTCGAACTGCTCCCCTGGAATCGGACGCCGATGATCGTCGCGTTCGAGTCCCTCTCCGCCTTCGACCACGCGGGGGCTTCACTGCCGCACAGGATCAGCTTTCTCTCATCCTCACCCAGCATGATTGTTCTTTCCAGAAAGACGGCTTCGAACCATTTGGTGTCGGCAAAGACGCGTTTCCTCATCTCCTTGGAGCGGGCGTTGATCTTTTCCGCTTCTTCGAGGCGCATCTTTAACGAGACCATCTTGGAGTCAAAGGCTCTGAGGGATCGTTCGCCGCGGCCCTTCCATTTGGCAAGTTCACGGGCCTGTTGCGACTTCAGGGTCGATCGCTCGAGCTCTTGGGCTGGCATCAGCTCTTGCAGGATGTCGGCTTTCACGATGTCGGCGTCCTGGTCTGGGTTGTCGATCACTGCAGCCATCAGATCGTCTTGGTCTTTGCGGTGACGGGTGATGGTTTCCATCATTTCCGTTGCGAATCTGCGTTGCAACGTCTTGATGGTGCTTTCGGTCGCCGTGACAATATTTTCTCGTTCTAAGGCCACATATCGCTCTCGTTCAGCGGCGGCAGCGGGTGATTCGAGCTTGTCTTTCATCATGTCGATTTCATCCCACTCTCGATCGTGGCGCCGCTCGATGGCTTGCCGCTGTTGTAAGCGAATCCTGTCCAGCACTCCGCGCAAATACTCGAAATGATCATTGATGTTCTGTAAGCGCTCGAATTCTCGCTTGGTCATCTCCCGCGCCTCGGCTTCTAAACGTGCTTCTTCCGCCTCCTGTTCATTCCGCAGCTGGCGCTCTGCGTCTTCGACCGCTGCGATTGCTGCTCTTATCTCTTCCTCTTCGGCTCGTTGGTCAGCCTCAAACCGAGCGAGTCTTGTGGCTATCTCCCCTTCTCGTCGCGCTTGATCGGCTTCCGTACAAGCACAGGTTCTCCATTTAGCACCGCAAGTGTAGCTGTGAGAGATTAGCATTGGATCCTTGTGAGTTTTAGACGGCAGACTCACCAGAACTCGGCACGACACTTGCAGGTGATGTGCCGACAACCTGAGCTTAGCTCCACGAGGGCTCTACAGCGGTAACACCTTCGCCATCCAGCCCTCTCCGCTTGATCCAAGGTCGGACCGAGACCATAATCCTGTGGGCAATCCTCGTTAGACGGGTGTTGGGGCCCACGGCAAGTCGTGCACAGCTTGACCGCACAGTGGGGGCACTCCAAAATACCATTCATCCGCCTGGCAATCCTAGTGTCGATCCATTTGGCGCATTTTGAAGACACGCAGTAATATCGATTGCCAATCGCAACCGCATATTCCAAAGCCTTCTCATCAAATTGAGCTAAGGCTTTGGGCGGTAAATGCTCTCTCATGGTCTTTTTGGGGATCTCCTGTAGGCAGCACTTGGGCGGAAAGGTTGCTTCGTTGCTCGTGGCGGTGAGGACAAGTTGCGAAAAGCATGGCGGACAGTACTTATGTTGGCAAGGCATGTCTACGGCCTTCTTCTCGGAAACTTCATCAAAGCAGCTTGTGCATTCATATGAAGTCGGCTCCGACATCTGGGGCTCGACTGCAATCTCACTCTTCCTTTTCCGGCCAGGTAGAAGCTTGAACAATTTGTGACTCTTGTTCGTCCTATCTTGACTTTCTTGTAGTCTCTTCTCCAAAGCTGCCATGCTAGGATTGGTATTTGAATTTGCTTTTGTCCTTAAGCTCTCCTGAGAAGCATTGGCCTGAGATCGGCCGAGTACCTTTGGGGGTCGCAGAAAGCTAGTATCTTCGACCTCAGATTCCAGGCTTGTTGCGGAATCGCGTGAGATACTCAGACTGCTGACTGACCGGTTGTGAACATATTCGCTGTCAGGCGTGGAGCGAGCGGATATGATCGAGGAACATTCTGGGATTTCGGGTCGATCCTGTTTGCGTGGTGTCCTCGACGATTCGATGGTGGTCCTTACCACAATAGCTTGGCTTTGCAACCTGGACGCCCTCATTGCACGGTGTTCGTCCAAAGACTCCTGAATGACGTTCCTAATCTCCTTCGGTGTATCTCCTCTCACAAATTCCAGCTCTTGCGGTATCTCATAGTCTTCCCAGGAGGTCTCTCCCATCATATTCTGTGCTTCCATTCGGGGTGAGTCCTCTGCGGTGTTCGCAGCAGTTTGAAAAGAGTCCATACTAGGCCTCGGAGAAGATGTCGTGGCTGCAGCTAAGTTGGCCAAGGAGCAGCGCGGTGCACGGACTCCATTCTGCGTCCGTGAAGACTTGCGAGCGTCGGTCTTACGAGAGACATGCTGCGAGCTTCCGAGAAAGTGTGAATCGGGTATGTTTGGTGGATAATGATCTTGGGGGTGCGGGGAGGGAAGAGGGGAGGGAGTTTTGGAGGTCGCTGATGTATTCGACCTCGCGGAGACATTAGACTTGGATCTAGTTCGAGAGAAGTAATCTAAAGAGCCCCCATTCCCAAGATTACTGGGTGCACTCGCTTTGGGGGACGGCATCGGCCGAGCTGGCACTGTGAGACCCAGGCCGTCACCAGCGGAGGGTGTCGATGTACCGCCCAGCAAATATTTCATCATCCTGCCGCTCATAATGACTCGCACGAGTATGCAGTAGGATGTGAGTGCTGGAGATCAATCGTTGAAGGACTGGAGGTACCTGATTTGGGAGGTATCAGGTCCGGTGGGGGGCAAGGGTTATGGAAATAGCAGCGCGTCGGAGTAAAAGTGCAACACCAACGGTGACTAACGATGAAGGGGCCGCCTAAAGATCAAAGCTAATATATGTTTCATCTTGAAGTGCGCCAAGACCAGAAGGCCGCCAGCTGTAGCCTGTAAACTTGTAAAGTAGAGAAGTGCGGGAAAATAGACGCCTAAAAGCTAAGCATTTGCAAGGGAACAGTCGGGTTGCTCCATGCTCAGTCTCATACCTACGGGAGACCCCTTTTAGAAGCCGCAGTCGTATCATGTGCTGCAACACGAGGCTGTAGGGCAGCCTCGTACCGCTGTTGAGTTGAAATAGACAACTCAAGACGATTGGAGCTGCTGGAGTGTGGAGTCCTTGGAACAACGCCCCGGTTTCATAGTGAAAGGGAGACAGAGCAGAAACTTACCCCTCGCCGGTGATGCCGGCAGATGTAATAATAATAAATGACGAAAGAGAAGAAACAAGGAGCATTGGGTTTTCTTTCATCAGCTTTGCCTGGATGCTTTGGTACTTAGAAGTTAGAGGAGATATGTGCGAGATGCCAAGGTGCTACAAAGTCTGAGGCGCCTGGCGAGGTTGATTGTTGTCGCAGGTGAGGGGCCGCTCTAACCTTGATCGGATTAGCGGTGAGCTTAGATTTTGGCTTAAAGCCATACAGGCCTAAAATCAGCCCACTTAGCGGGTCAGTCAAAGGGCGCAGCCGCGAGCTAAATGACCCAGCTTGACCCCTGTGTTGGTGAATCTCATCTCCCCAGCCATACCTTAGAGCACTTATTAGTACTTTAGCTATCCACTGTGGCTCAAGGCTGACAACAGAGTAAAGGTTACGGTAAATGATGAAAATAATATACCTAATGCTGGCCTCGCATCGGAAAGTATTCATCAGAGAACAAAGTGCGATAATACGAGATGAGTCAAGCCTCTCGTCCGTCAGCTTCGTGCCACTTGCACGCTGCAACTCGCATAGATTTTGGTCGTAAGAGTCCGAGGGACAATTCGTTCGAGGTGCACTAATGACAAGTTGAGGAATGCGAAGAGCGAGCATGAACCAGCGTGAATTGTAGACATTCGGCATTTCAAACAGCGGTTGAACAGTCTGAATTTCATGACCCCGCCTGCGCGGAAAGTTACAACGTCGACCGACACTAAAGGCCCTCTTCGTTTAGGTACTTTATCTTATCTTGAACTGGGGTGCAGGGCAACCCCGCACTGCAATTGAGCAGCGTTGATCAGGCCAGAACCAAAGGTGGGCTCGAGCGTCTTCGATTGTCCATTCATGCCTCTGATCCGCATCCTGAAGGTGTCATCGCACGTAATGTACGCTAACCGTGGAATCGGGCTGTCCCTGCAGCTATAATCTCGATATCCATCTTGTATAAGTAGATGGTGCTGTGCTGTAAAGTCCAAGACCCAAAGCCTCATAGCATCAGTGTCCCACTCAAAACGTTATATCACCCCAATGGCGACTCAAACTCAAGCGAACTTGCAAAAGAAGAATGCTGAATATGCGGCAAACTTCAAGGAAGGCGACCTAGCACTGCCACCGGCGAAGAAGTATGCCGTTGGTAAGTCTCAGCTGCTCTCAAAAGCCTTTCGGAGCCCCACAGCCCCACATCTGACTTTCCAGTCACCTGCATGGACGCCCGAATCGACCCAGCAGCCGCCTATGGCATCAATCTGGGTGACGCCCATGTCATCCGCAACGCTGGAGGCAATGCTCGCGACGCCCTGCGCTCCCTTGTCATCTCCGAGCAGTTGCTCGGCACCAATGAGATTCTCTTGATCAAGCACACGGGTTGCGGGATGCTGACCTTCAAGAATGAAGATGCACACGCTGTGGTCGAGAGTCAGCTGGGAGCAGCGGCGCGGCAAGAACTGTCGGGCTTGGACTTTCAGCCTTTTCCACACCTTGAAAAGGCTGTAGAGGATGATGTAAAATACCTGAGGGCTAGTAAGGCCATTCCAGACTCGGTCACTGTTTCAGGCTGGGTATATGAGGTTGAGACGGGGAAAGTGAAACCCGTCGTCTAGGCCTTGGACGGTCGCATTTTGGGATCAGTGTGGAGTTGCCCATTTAAGGTATTATCTCCTACATAGCGTGACCGTCGGAAGGTAATGAAGCAGAGCGCTCAAACACTGACTGTTCCGCTCGGTTTTGGTCCCCTGAAACCGCCTTCGTCTCTGTCCTCTCCTTTTTGCGGCCAGAGGATTTGTTTTAACATGATCGCTCGGATCATCATTCCGACGACGAAGAACCAGGTAAGGATCAGAATTGGTGTCATGACACAACCGATGATTTGAATTCTTCTAGAGTCGAAGGCTTTGCCAATGGCGAACGTCGATGTTACTAATGCTGTGTTTGGGAAGACATATGAGTACCAGGTCATTGTAAAGACCATTTTGTTGGGGCCGACGCAAGACCAGTGAGCACCGACGGAGATGAAAAAAAACCAGACGGCGAGACCCCATATCCAAAGGCTCATCCATGCAGAAGTGACCTTGATTATCATTGCCGACAGTTGGGTATTGCCCATGAAGTCTGGGGGCAACGCTCGTTGGGCGCCTTCTGCCATTCCAATAACGCCTGCGACCGTGAAGCCGCTAGGCCCAACGGACACAAACATACCCGGTCTTGTGCTCTCTTGAGGTAGCTTCTGGGTCATGAGACGGTATATGAATGCAGAATATATCATCAACGAGACCATAAATCCAATGCCTTGTAGTGTAAACCCACCAACGATGATATCAAACGCTCGCCTTTGCTCGAGAGTCTGGCCAAGCACAGCAGCGTGAGGTCCAATGATGAGAAGCGGATATGCTGGAAAGATCCAAATCGGTGTCATCTTCTCTATGGTGAATGATGCGGTAGACCACCTGTGACTGTTAGTGTCTGGGCAGGGCAAAGACAGGGCTGAAGATCTCACATGATCAAGTATACACCCATTGATGCGATAAGAGCCAACCCTACATCTACCCAAAATAAGACGGCAACAGCATTGTTGAGCCAAGCGCCGGCATGACCTGGGCCATACTGAGATATGTTGAGTAAAATCGTACCGAACGAGACTACGGCCGCTGGTATGAACAGTCGTTCTGTGGGGTGTAGAAAAGATGCTCTGAATGTCTCTGGGTGGCAGTAGAAGCGTAGAGATATCATCACAACGTTGAGAATGAAGAGGGCAATGTTGAGAAGGAAGAAGATAATGCCGATGGCTTCGAGGCCGGGGAATCGAAAGGGTACTATGCATGACTGTATCAGCGCTCTAATAATCTTTCAAGGCTCGCAGGCTGAGCTTACCAGTATAAAGCACGTTTGCTATTCCTCCAGTGGCCATTGTCGTGGTAAAAAAGGTCCATGTGAAATGTCTTATTCTCTCCCGCCAATGTAGTTTGTCTAAGATACTGTGGGCCAGACTGTTACTGCTCAGGTTCAGATGATGGCGAATGTGAGGTCGGCGATGGTGTACGCTGTTGGGTGTGGTATAGCCATCGGGAGTTGCGACCCCGTTAGGCGTTCGAGCATCATTGGGCGTTGTGGAGCCGCCATTTTGCACCTTGTAGTCTTCAATTGTAGGAGTACGATAGCCATCCTGGCCTGGAGACAGCATGTGACTCGGTATGTGCATGCCTCGATAGATTGCCGTGTCATCTTGGACGGTTCTCCGATCTTCTTCGGATGTGGGTCCTATAGAGGAATCGTCGATGGTAACGTGCTTCTCTTTCATTTTTGCAAGGCAATGGTGGAGGGAGCGGAGCGGTTTGAAGATAGGAAAGGGGCAGAATTGCTTTTGATGGGAAGTGTATGAACGCCATCGTGATCGAAGTCATCGGGGGATTAGATCTGAAGGAAGATGGGCAAGGTAGTTCGGTCAGAGAGGTCACGCTGTGCAATTAGCTTTATGGTAGCTTGATCTAGAGAGCGGTCTATTATGAGTAGCTTGATGTCTGTTGAAACGTCGTGCCAGAGATTCAGAATCAGCGGGCGTGGGGGTTTCTGTAGGGCTGAATAGAAAATGTCATTCTATTTCTCAAGTCTCACTTCATCAAGCTCTTGACCTTTCGATGAATAATTTTACGCCACTCGTTATAGCTAATGCTTGTTCATCTTCAGCCATTCCTAGAAACCTGAACGCGTTGTTCCACTAGAAAAATGTGGTGTACTATCAAAAGGAGCACTGTACATCCATCTTTCCTGTGCTTGCGAATTCTCACCATCAGATGCTTGATGATGGGAAAGACCTCCTTCCCGTGAGAAGGTTGGGGCTCGCCACACATGTCTCCACGTAGATGGACCAGCCCACTGGGTGCAAGTTACAATATCCAGATTCTCCTGGCCCTTCTGAGACGGCGCGTATCTTCGTCAGGTTCCAAAGTTCCTAACTTCTTCCGGGACGACACAGTATGCGAATTTCTTAGACAGATGAAAGCATTCCTCGTCTCGGGGCTGGGAGTTCCACCTGTGCGTTAGTACCAAGTCCTCTGCCAAGTTCTCTGACAGGTTTGGCTTTTCTACGTTGTTTCGATCCACGATCAAGGTCTGCAGCTCGTGCAGCATCGACATTCCCTGCTGCTGGGTACTGTGATCTGTCCGCGAAAGTTGTCTGATCCTTCATGTAATTAGCACCTCCTAGGGTAATAACAGATTTAGAAGGGCAAGCAGACGGGACCTAGCACATCTGGACTTCCTGGCATCCTCACTCAACTACACACCCACAAAAGATACCCCAAATATTGGAGGAACCCTGTTGTCCTTATTCTCCATCTCTTCCCTAATAGTGTCCTTTTGCGGTGTCCAGGCATGAAAGATGTGTTCGATAACCATTGATAAGTAGGCAATAGGCAGATGTGGCTTCAGTCGTCAAAAGTTTTGTATTTTGGCGCTGCACTGCCTTCTTTTCCATCATCTGGGCACCGACAGAATAAACCTTTATTGACTATGATTCAAGCGTACACGCATGAAAAGGCCTTTGTTTTCAATCCCCGTTCGAGATCCTTTAACTCTGCAAAAGCATGCTTGAAACGACATTAGAGTTTCGGGTTTCAGCTCCTCCCACTGGCATCGGGCAGAAGGGCCTCAAATTGTTCTATTCAGCGTCCAAAATCCTGCTATGCTTTCTCTGCACTCGCTGCCAGGAGTAGTGCTTAACGCCAGGTCAAGGCGTGCTCATTGTGATAAAGAGGGGGTAGTGACGGTTGACGATGTTGGTCCTAAGGGTATGGTGATCTGGATATCGGGGATGGGTAACGATTTGCTCAGGTAGACTGCGTGTATCGACTTAGGGAACGACTCACCAAGATAGTACTCTTTTATGCTCGGCAACGCTCGTTCTTGGTTTGTACCATAATCTTTCACACACGCATTCCAGGGCGTCCCCTTTCATGTTGTCCCCTCTATTGTCCTCAAGTCCAGAACACCTTGCTCAGCATATAGGTCTCCACCTACTACAGCTCTCTGTACTGACCATTTGTGTGTGGATGCTGTCACAATCCCTTTCTGGGTCTCAATGCCAGGGACCGAGGCCTTAGATAGGTCAGGAATGCTAGAGCTTTATCGACATTGTCATTGACCATCTCCGCCCACTCTCATCTACTCCGTAGAGGGGGATTGGCTTGCATTGGATGAAAGTGAAGCTTAAAATTATTGTCTTCCAGAGCTGCCGGGGAAATCTAGTATGAGGGCTATGAATATTTTGAGGACAAAGGCTAGTCATCTGGTTGAAAAAGCGTGGTCTGACCAGTTTTGACGGTCTTAAAGCCGTGGCTAGTCACACCTGCATTACAGTAGTTGTGTGTTGTCTGGGTCTGCAATCTCGTTCTCGATGTTGCCATCAACACAAGGTCCTCACCAACACCGGCAATCTTAAAAGAGTATAAGATACGTATCCCTCCCCTGCCATGACTTCTCCCCTCTTGTCACCCATGTCAGCAATCCTCTCTACACACCTATTCTACCTAGACGTCTTGCAAAGATAATGCTCTCTCTTCCATTAAAACTATATATATATATGACGAAAGGCGGCCTGGAGAACTGGATTGACTACGATGCCTATGCAACTAGCATCCCCTACAATGAGAACGTGGTCAGTTTACCTGAAGGAGCGAAGACGAACCACCATCATCTTGCTATCAACCCAGTCGAAGAAGCTCATAGACCTACAGTATCTTGATGCCCCGATTCATAACGTCCTCGATATATCAGGACTTCCGCAATCCATCATAATCCCTCCAACGCAAGACCTCAATACGCAATACGAACTCGAAGCCATGAACTCACACGCTGATGCTATGAGCACTCATGATGCATTGACTGAGTGACCATTCCCGTTCACACCTCCTACCAATTCTTTCTCCGACCATTCTGGCCCACAGAACGTGCCGCAACAGCCTGCAGGCAACCCCGACGAGCTTTCTTCGCTGGACGATTTTGAAAAGAAAACCCCGGCTTCGATGTCCGAAATAATAGGGCCATGAGAGCGGAAGGCCCCACTGGGAGGCAGAAGATTCACAGGGAAAGGTAGGGGGAAAGTGTGAACCAGGTCCATCGATGCCTGCCAGACATCCTCCCGGATGGAAGAGGTGTGATAAATGCCGGAAGTCGAAGGTTAGGATTACAATCAGCTTATGCTAGAGCAAGTTAACATTGGTTAGAAGCGCTGTATTCATATCAACGGCAAGGTCGATGCAATGTTGGCAGCGATGCCACCCAAAAAGAGGGTTGCGAAGAAGTTGATATGAAGGGTGAAGGAAAGAGGGAAAGGGGGAAAGAGGGAAAGAGGGAAAGAGGGAAAGAGGGAAAGAGGGAAAGAGGGAAAGAGGGAAAGAGGGAAAGAGGGAAAGAGGGAAAGAGGGAAAGAGGG
>NKYR01000085.1:0-88220 GCA_003184365.1 Evernia prunastri
AGCCCAAAACAACATGAGATCTCTTGGCTCTGATGACTACCTTAGTAGCACCAGGTTCGTAGCCGGCAGCACGTACAGCTGGATCTCGTCGCCGGCCAGTCAAATCTATGAGTGAAGCGGCAAGCAAGAATGCCTCGGGTAAGTTTCCTTTTCTAGCAATCAAAGTTGAGCTTTTAGCTTATCTTAGCGTCTCCAAGTTCGACGCACTGATACCTCGAATGGGAGGCACGAAGGATGGCTGGCAGCCACTGAATATGGAACAAGCAAGCTCTCTACGTAGGCTCACCAGGAGTTTTACTTTGAAGTAACGGAGATTCGAATGCTGATCTACATGACCGCTATGCTATGCGAAAGTCGACACGCTCGGCTGCTACGCCATTGCAACCCGCCGAGGCAAGGACAGCCAAACATCTGCTTCAAAAATTGCAGAGGTGAATCGAATAGCCTCTGTCGTCGAAGCCAGAACTCATGCTCAATCAAGATTCCTCGCAGTCCTATGTATTATGCTGAATCTCCAGCCGTCATTACCGCTCTGTAGTATTGCAGGCTCAGATCCATCGTATGCTTCAAGTACGCGTCCTCGGTCAGAGGCAGCTGCAGGACTCTGGCGCCTTTCATACCCTAGCACCAACGCGTCAGCATCGCCTATCCAGCGACAGCAGAAATCCAGTATATAGACTCACCTTCTCCTTCATGGCCAGCACCTCTTTGCCCACCAAACCGCTGATTTCCTGAACCGCAACCGTCTCCTTCAATTGCCGCTTTCCGCCCCGTATCATCATTGGCAGGGCGCCTAGAAGCCTGAGGAGAAGCTCTTCCTTTTCATCTCCCTCGACGCCTTTCATCAAGCTCAGATAGTCCTCGTAGACCTGGCCACCTATTCCCCATTCCGCAATTTGCTCTTTGCATTCTTTGAAACTGTCCAGCACACCTCGCAGCGTATCCCAATCTTGCTCCACCACAGCCGATGGACCCACTTCTTTTTGGAATACTACATGTGCCTCTTTCCAATCCCGAGCCTTAACCAGAAAATCAACCTCTTGGACATGGTCTTGCAAGACACTCCGTGCATACAGCGCTTTGGCCTCCCATATCCATGCGACCGGTATCTTGCACACTTCTGTTAGAGTTTGAAAGATCTCGCTCTTGGTGTCACTTGAAATAGCATTAGCATGTTGAACGAGGAGGGATTGTATTGCTAAGTGGCGTTGACGGTAGGAGGAGAGGTGGAGGAGAGAGAACAGAGCCCAGTACCACTCCCCAGCTGAGTCTAGCTGGGCAGCAAAAGTCTGGGCGAGGTGATCGGCTGACGGTGGGTCGGAGATGGCAGGGAATCGTGCGGTGATAGCGTGATATAGCTGGAAGGAAAGACGAGCGTCAATGGGGTTGCCAGTGATGTTTTCGGGAGCCAAAATCCCTGCCAGGGAGCTGGTGGGAAGCGCAGATTTGGAGGCGGCGTAAATCTTGAGCAGACCCCACAGCACATCCTCGCGTTGGGAAGCCTTGGGATCGCTCCACGGAGCACCTGTTTCTTCTTCAACGAATTGGGGAACCGGCCTCCTGGCCTCGTCGGATTGGAGGTCGTGCTCGAACTTTACGACGGCATCTTCGATGGTATCTTCAGCAAGGACGGCGTAAAACAGCCTCAGTCCAAATGCTCGCTTCCAATCCAGGTTGAACCGTTCACTGATAACAAAGGTCCTTGCTCTATCCTCAGTTGGGCCCTTCTTGCCTTCACAGACACAGGTGTCACCAGCCAGCAATGAGTACAAGGCGCGTATGGGCTCGGTGATCTCGGAAAGTACATTGAGCTCCCTCCACTTGGCAATCTGAGTTGTCATATCATCGCGCATGATTTGATCCCCACCAATTTGAGCAACCAGAGTCGCCAGCCGAAAGTCCTTGCCTTGCACGAGCGCGTCACAAGCTTCCACGACGTTGTTTGCTGACAGGTGAGCGATAGCGCGCTCTTCCGCATTTGGCGCTGCACCGACAGCCTTCATCGCCTTCTCATGGCATTGTCGCTTCCAAAAATCGATCAAGCGGTCTTTGCGAATGCGATGGTCGTAGGTGGCTTGGTGAGCTGTCGGTACACTATAGGCTTCGGAGTTTTGGTCATCGAACAAGACGGACGCGAGTTCCCAAACGGACTGCTCGTATTGCGAAGGTGGCTGGACAAGTGAGGCAATGTTCTTAAAAGGGGTCTGTCGAAGCGTCGCCATCGGTACTCCGTGGTCAAGGGTAAAATCTGTGCGAAATTGTTGCTGTGCGAGTGTGGCTGGAAGGAGCTAAGCGTTTGTTTTAGCATCGGATGTGTTAATTGTAGAACAAACCGCGCTTACACTGGGAGACTTGGTAAACTTCGCAACTCGAATGTCCCTCCCTTCCGACACAATGCTACCCTTCTGCTTTTGCAAGATTGGGTCCGTTTGTGCAGATTTGTTGCTGGAGCTACCAACTTTGCCAGGTATCGCGTAGAGTAAAGTTTCCCCGGGGCCCCAGGCTGGTTTATAGGAGTCGCGCCATTCCCTTTCCTTTTCTTGTTGTTCCGGTGTCATGTTACTCATAGCGTCATCACTGACATTCGCTTTCTTCGAGTAAGGCCACTAAATGCAGAAAAACTTCAGCTTAGATTTCTCTCCATTTCTTGCTACATACACTGAAGGATGTGAAATTGTCCATATTCAATCTGTATCCTTTGGAAATTAAGATAGAACAACGCCGGCACTGATGAGAAAAAGCTGGAGGTTGGAGGAGTTCAGACCTTGACACCTTTCCCTTTGGCAACTTGCTTGGCATTCCGCCCAGTCCTCCGCGCTTGCTCCTGCCCGAATAGAGAATTCATCAAATCAATGGGTGTCGCCAATTTGGATCCTGTCATCTTCCCGCCTAAATTCGCACTTGGTTTCTGTTCTTCGTCCACATCGCGATCCTTCAAAAATTTCGCCTGCGTCTCGCGAAGGGCTTGTCGGTCCTGTTTCCTTGGGCTGATAGTGCGTTGCAGCCCTTCGGCCCAATCACCGCCGGCGTTGAACGTTCCTTTCCCTGGCGTACCATAGCCGAGCTGGAGAAGCGATTTGGGCGGTGCTTCGCCAACATCAGGTGAGGGAAACGCTCCAGCCATCTCTATATCCATGTCCTGATCCTCGTCGCGGACCGCAAGTGATCGATCCACAATTCCACCGCTCACATCTTGAATTTCGCTTGGCTCGTCTTCACCGCTATCAGGAGGTGAGGCGGCCAAGCGCTCATCTAAAAAAGAATCGTCTGTATGAACTTGTTGCACCTCGTCGTGTTCGTTGTCAGAGAACCCCTCCTGGTCCTCAAACGCACCGGGCAGGATTTTCTTTTTTCGGAACTCGAAAGTATCTTCTGGGCTTGAGCTGATACCGGAGGACTCATTGGGGGAAGCCAAAGAGCGTTGTGCGGAGACAGTTGCTGTTGGTGTGCGACCATTCCTCATTGCCCGTGGCACTGGCGTTGGCATACCTGAAAGTTCGCTTAGCATGCTCGTTTGAAGGCTCTCTCCTTCGCTGGCGTCGTCATCCTCGTAGTCGAAACCGTATGTTGTGAAATGCGGTACTCTAAATACCCAAATGCCAGTATCTTTTTCGTATCTCACGAAATCCGTGCCACCGACCTTGCGGAGACGATCGACATGCTTATTGAAACGTGGGCCACTCTTCTCGGGTAAGAGAGTCCTCCTATCCTTCTGTCTAGGCCAAGAGTTTGCCAGATATATGGTAGCAGGCACATTCAGCCCTTTTCCTAGAGCTGGCTTCTTGGTTTGATCAGGATAGACTGTAAGTGAACGAAGCTCAACGAGAACAATGTTGCCGTAGATGTCTCTCAAATTCGTGAATGAGAGATCGACAGGCGCATTGAATTCAACATGACCACAGCCGTCACGCCCAACGCTGAAATTTTCAACTTGCTTTCGTTGATCTTTGGGCAATTTTTGTATCTCGTCTTCAGATGGCTTCATCCAATAAACTCCTGGTTGCTGATCGTCTTGGGGCGTCTGGAAAGGCGCTCGTGCATTTGACGTGTTCGAAGACTCTGGGGACTCGTCTTCGTGGACAACGGCAAGCTCATTGCCTCTCACCTGTTCCATCTCAGGTTGTTGTGCGACCCCATTCTGCTTTGCCCCTGTAAGTTTACTTTGTCCTCGCGAGGGTGTCCTAAGAAAGCCTTGCTCTTCGGCGCTTGGGGTAGCCGAAGTCGTCGTGTCGGTTGCATTGACACCGTTGGCACCATTCACCTGAACGCCATTTGGGTTCTCCCCATTGCCACCGACAGTGCTAGCATCGAAGCTGACTTTTTTCTTCAAAATACCAGGCTGCTTCGACTGATCGCCCTTTTCTGGACTTGGCAAAGCCGGATAGGCACCTTTGTCACCGAAAAGATCTGGGGTCCGTAGGCTACGATCGATAGTCAATCTCTTCAGGCTTCCCGCGCCGCCATATCGAGAGCTTCCAGCAGAAAAGGCACCCGGCGTAAGAATGCTCTCGGAATCGCTGTCGAAGTTTCGACGAAGATTGCTGGTGGACAAACTCTTGCCGAGACCTCGGCTAACGCTACCAAACATCACACTGCTGCTGAGGCCGCCAGGCGTGCTGGCATTGCTTGTGGCGCTACCAGGGGTACCGTAGGTCGAATAAGAGAAACCGAATCCGCGCTTTTGGGGAGTGACAAGCCGTGAGGCTGCATTCGGAGCCATCTTGTAGTGCGGTAAGACCGCATTCTTCTTCAACTTCGGCTTGATGTTGATCGGAGTAGCGATAGGACCTACCGACACTGGCGGTGGTGGCAGACCTGAAAATATCGAAGGACTACCGTACGCGTTATTCGGATCGACCAAAGATGCATTGAAGACTGGGGGAGGCGCTAGAGCGTTTGGCTGTTGCTGCTGCTGCTGCGAGTTGCCAAAAAGACTTGAACCCTGATTGTTGTTGGTGTTGCCGAAGAGGCCTCCACCTGGCTGCTGCTGTTGTTGATTGTTCGTACCAAACAGGCTGCCACCTGTGCCCTGTTGGTTGTTGTTGTTCAGGTTGCCAAACAAGCCACCACCTGTGTTAACTGTAGAGTTCCCAAACAGACCTTCAGGCTTTTGCTGTTGGTTAGTGTTGTTACCGAAAAGACCACCGGCTTGGTTCTGCTGGTTCTGGTTGGCATTGTTGTTGTTACCAAAGCCTGAGAAAATGCCACCGCTTTGGTTTGAGTTGCCTGTGTTGGCAGCCCCAAAAAGGCCACCACCCGTCGCGGCTGGCTTAGGGGCGAAGAGCGAACTGCCGGATGACTGATTGTTGTTGTTGTTGGTCCCAAAAAGACCTCCGGCAGAAGCTTGTTGTTGATTATTCTGGTTAAGGGTTCCAAACAGGCCGCCTCCCCCAGTGTTGTTAGCATTTTGTCCGCCAAACAATCCGCCTGGCTTTTGCTCCTGTTGATGTTGAGCACCAAAGCCTCCGAAGGGTGATGAGTTATTGGTCTGGTTATTTTGAGTACCAAAGGATCCGAACGGGTTTGTTTGAGCTGGCTGCTGCTGAGTTTGCCCAAAAGGAGAGTTGGTCTGGCCAGTACTGCCGAATATACCACCACCGGTGTTGTTCGCAGTATTATTGTTGGCGCCTAGTCCAGTGGTGCCAGCCCCAAAACCCCCTCCAGTAGTGGCAGTTGTCCCGAACGAGAAAGGCTTCGACTGTTGTTGCTGCTGCTGGTTGTTACCACCAAAGATGCCGCTTCCGGTGCCAAATCCGGATCCAGTACCGGTTCCTGAGCCGAAGCCGCTATTTGTTGTTCCTGCAGTACCGAAGATGCCACCGTTTTGCTGAGAGGTCGAAGCATTGTTGGTCTGTCCAAACAGGCTGCCGCCTGTTCCAGGTTTTGAGCCGAACAGGCCGCCGCCGGTATTGCCGCCGCCAAAACCAGATTGCGCTGGCTGAGTAGTCCCGAAAGGAGAAGCAGATACAGTAGGGGGTTGACCAAAGAGGCCGCCTCCCGTGTTTGCTGGTTGGCCAAACCCACCTGTAGTGTTCTGTGGTTGTCCGAACCCTGCGAAATTGGTCTGTCCAAATGCAGCAGGCTGGCCGCTGGCGTTGCCGAAGCGTCTTCCTTGGTTATAATCCGCGAGACGTAACTCCTGCTGATGGTCAGTCCATCGGTCTTGCACATTAGGGTCAAAGAACCAACCTCGAAAGAGAAATTCTTGTAGGGCGCCATGAAGCTGATACTTTGGAAATGATTGTTTGTGTTGCCGGTACCCTCTTTCTCAGTGTACGCCGAGAACGGCGTACTGCCAGTACCTTGACATTCAGCATTGTTTGCGCCAAGAGCCGAGCTTATAGGGGCTCCGAATGCACTGGTTTGTTGCTGGCTGTTGGTTGAACCAAACCCTCCACCCGTATTGCCGCCGCCGAACAAGCCCCCTGCATTGTTCCCAGCTCCAAAGGCTGGCTTCTGTGTCGACCCGAACAAGCCTCCACCAGAAGTGCTATTAGTGTTGTTATTTGTGCCACCAAATCCTCCGAATCCGGTGGTGGATCCTGCGGTAGCTGTACCACCACCGAAAAGGCCGCTCCCGCTTGTAGTAGTCGAGGCGCCAAAGGCTGGTCGACTTTGACCAAACGGAGTGGTGTTGGTCGTGGTAGCGCCAAAGCCTCCTGTACCTGTAGCAGGATTCCCTGTTAGCTGGATATTCGGCAAGAGCTGTGCAATGAGTGAAATTTTCGCATTTGTCAAATGAACCGGAAGACAAATAGAGCAACGGCTTCTTCGCTCATGTAAGGCCTGCGCAGAGGTAGGAATCCTTCTGATGAGACGGCGATCACAGCGACTGCCAAAACCCCAAAAGAAGTGCTGCCTCTGGCAGCTTCACTTCGCAGGATCACCCAGAAAGTACGAGCATTCGAAGGTCGATCCAAGACCGTCTCAGCCATGAACGTACCTGATCCAAAGCCACCGCCGGTATTTGAAGTGGTGCTGCCAAAGAGTGTTGAGCCACTGCTGGTACCGAAGCCACTGTTTTGTGGTTGACCAAAGCCTAGATGGCACAAGATGGAGGAGTCAGACGGTGATGCTCCCGGAGCACTTTGATGGTACCAGTATGCGCCGACGGAAACCGGTAGACCAGCTTCAGCGCGGTGAAGGGGAGACTGAAATAAGACCTACCTGTGCCTGTAGTATTATTGTTCGAGCCAAACCCTCCGAAGCCGCTGCTCTGCTGCTGCTGGTTGTTATTCTGCCCAAATCCGGAGAAAGACATCGTGACTGAGTATGTTGAAGATGTATGTGAGCCGTTCGTCCCTTCACACCGGTTGAGGTATTGGAGATCCGGAGTGAGGGTATTGAAACATTGAAGGACACTATTCACGCGCGAGGTGTTCAGTGAGAAACTGAGCGCCTTTCTTAATGGCTGATCGTGTAGTTCGTGAAGGGTATCGACTTGAAAAGAGAGACTTGAAGCTTAGATAGAGAAGGATGCAGACGCGCTTTGTATTGCGATTTTGGGAAGAGGTGGAACTGTAGGATTGCGCTAAAGAATTCCACACTAAATTAAAGCAGTATTTCAATGCTGTAGGGCTGAGGCACCAGCATTTGGCAGTGCAGCCTGCAGGAACCCCAGAAGGCAACATTAAACTGGAGGCAACACCCTTATTAAACCCTCAATCCTATGTTCTAGACCTTTTCAAGACCAGGCCGCTGAATACAAGCTCATCATTCATGACTCGAGTAGAAGCTCGTTCACTTAGTCATTTCAATTTCGTATGAATCTTATGAGGTCTACTCTATCTGTTCATCCACTTCTCTATCTGCTAGACCAAACTCCCTTGCTTTATGGGTAGTTATTGCAAATCTCTCGAGGAGAAGACCGTGGACGCCGCAAAGCCTCCTCAGCGTTATGCAGACCGAACCGGGGAACGCCCAGCTGTAGTAAAAATCGATAGGCAACTTACCGTCTTGTCAATGCTATGAGGCCTGTAATCTTATATGTCGTGAAGGTCCTGCTGACGATTCCTTGCTGAATGCTAATTTCGCAGGCACTCATTCTGCCACCATCCAGCCTTCGTGCTACTTCTTTCGAGCAGTGCCCTTTTTCTTTACCTTCCCCCCTCTCACGGCCTTCACTTTTGTCTTGGCTGGCTTGACATCGTCATCCTCGTCCTCAGATACAGGGGTATCGTTCTCCAGGTCAATCTCCTCTTCATCCTCATCATCGACTTGAACTTTCGCTGCCTTCTGCTTCTTCTGTCGGTTTCTCTGGAAAAACTCTTCAGGAGGCTCCTCGACCTTTCTCTTCTTTGCATTCTTTGCAGGACCCTTTTTCGGTGCTGCGTACTTGGCTTCCAGGTCATCCAGGAATGTGTCCGCTCTGCTTTTTTGTCTCTGCTGTATCAAATCCGCAAGATCTGGACCTTGATCCTTCGAACCCTTCTTCGACTTGCTAGCACCGTCGCCGAAGATTTGATCGTACTTTCCCAGCTTCTTCGCATATTCTTCGGCCTCCTTCCCATCTCGCTTTGCTCTTGCCTGTCGTTGATCTCTTTGCTTTTGGGTCTCTTTGGTGTACGCGTCGTATGCCTCGACCTCGCCCTTCTCAATCGCGTGATCTATGTATCCACGGAAACGGTCTTCGTCATGGAGTGGGTTGCTGAGCATGACTTGACTGAATACAGTATTGAGCTTGCCCTGAGCTTGGGTATAAGAGGTCAGAACATCATTTCTCTCCTCGTCTGAGCCCTGGTATTTATCCTTGAAGCTCCCGATGGTAGTCGACGTAATAGTATCAGCCCACTGCGCCCGGAAGAAATCAGTCCAGTTGAAGTCGTCATCTTCGAGATCAAGAGACTCCGAGGTGTTTCCTGTAGCATCGTAGCGTTTGCGTCGTCGCTCGTCGGAGAGAATGGCGTACGCGAAGGCGATTTCTTGGAACTTGGCGTGGGCAGTGTCTTTGGCATCCGGATGAGCTTTGTCTGAGATTTTGTAAGCGTCAGATTTCGCGCCTAAATTATCTAAGCGTACCTGGATGATACCGTAAAGCTAGCTTCTTGTACGCTGATTTGACATCGCTGGACGTGGCAGTGGTTCCAATCTCAAGGACTTCGTATGGGTTTATGTCCGTAGGAGGTTCTGCCGAGTCCTCCATACTAATTTGACTAAAAAAACTATCAAAACTGTGACTCAAAGGGCCTGAAGCCCTCGATTCCTCAAAATATTTCAGAAGAAAGGTTACAGAATGGTTGCACTCGGCTGCGTGAATTGGGGGTGACGCGACTCGCGATTGAGCCGGAATTACTTCGGTAGAATGGTCTACGCTTGCACCCTCGGCAGGCCGATAGGTTAAGGCCAAAAGCCGTCACTTCAGTCTTTTATCCCTTACAACGTACACGAGAACAATTATTTTCTCGCAGCTGTGAACATCGAGTCTGATTCCATAAAGCAAGGAGAGCCTGGATTATTCAAACTTTATGGCCCTTACCAACCTGAGTCCGTCTCGAACAAACATTCACCTCACCACGGCAACCGTAACTTTGAAGATGTTCTACTACCCAGATCTGTTCGAGGATCTATTCCGGAGATCCTTGTTACATACTTCCCAAACGGTCAACTCGCTGTTGTTGAGTAAATGCCGTGCCCAAGCAGGCCATCTGACCTTAACACACCGGCAATGTTGCCTAGGAGTGAGACTGAAATATATTGTTATTTCGAATAGTATAGTAGGTACAAGAACATCATATTCGCGGCTCACAATCCAGTAGATACTGATGACATCCCTAAATGGTTTATATCATGTCACTTCCAGCATCAGAGATCTCGGTTCAAATGTAATTGACTTGAAATTTGCTTTGACCACTTGGTTATTGCACTTGCGCAAAAAGAAAGTCTCAGTCGATCTTCGCTTCAGCTAGTCGTCTGGAGGGAGTCAAGTTGTTCGCGAGACGGACATTGGGAGACACAATCTTCGTTTTACGACCGGAAAGCTTCTTGCGGGCCACCATGACTGGCGCCGATGATTTGGTGACGAGGTAATTTGAAAAGGAGCCGAGGAGGACGCTGTGTACTAGAATTAGTTTTTTCCACGTCCAATAGATGATGGGTTGCTTGGCCCACCCCTTAAGAGCACTACGTCCACGAGAACCGATGATGACAAGTGTGGGCTTGAGTCCATCAATCTGCATGACTGTGAGCCATATGTATGGACCAAATGTTGCTCGAAGGGGGCAAATGACGTACAGCTTCAGTGACCATATACTTTGGACTCTTGCAGTGAATGACTTCAATGGCGACCCTGACCTGCAGCTTCGTCTTTCTCAAGAACCTGAGACAGGTCTCTGACAGCATCTCAATAGCATGGGCCCGTTCGTGTTCGGCGTTGGATCTAGATCTAGAATCTGTCGATGCCGCTGCACTGGACTTACGTGATCCCGGAAGGAGAGCCGCCTTGGACAACATCAGAGGTGCCTTTTGTGATGCAACAGTCATCTTCTCCATCACTGCCGTAGTGTCTTGCATTGCTTTGCCGCCCTCGCCAATAGGGAGACTGTCTCCTGTTTTACCAGTGCCGACTTCCTCGTCAACTGCGTACACTGCAAGAAGCGTGTCGCCATCGCGCAGGACTGTGCCGATCGTCCACTCCAAAGCATATGCAGCTTCACTGCTCAAATCCGTAGCCACAAGGTAGGTCCGAAGTCGCCTTGTTCCTTCTTCGGCTTCTCTTTGCATCTGTGCGAAATCGCCTCTGATGATCGTTTGAATGACTCGATGAGGGATCGAACTATCAATGGGAGAAGAATTTATGTTCAATTTTTGAGCTCGGCGAATGTCGTTGAGCTCTTCCGAGTCTGAGGTACTAGGGCTCGGATGGCGACTGACACTGCGATCATAGTTGGTGTTGGGACGAACAATGAACCTCTTAGATGTGGACACAGGCTTTTCGCCTTCAGGACCGGTGACTATCACCGCTGGTCGCTGGCTGTCTGAAGTCGCAAGTGGGTCTTGCGGCGTTGTCCGTTCGCTGTCCTTGACATCCCTCTTCCTGCCTCTAGCTTTTGCCGAACCGGAAGCATCGTCTCCTGAGCTCCAAGCTTGCGCGTCATCTTCACTACTCTCAAGAGCAGCTTCCCTATCTGTATCGTCTGTGTAGTAATCCTTTTTCAATCGCCCCTCCCCAGCGGACAGAACGTCGCTGCTAGATGACAATGCCCTCTGACTCAACCGGGAAGAAGGAGACTTCGAACTCGTCTTGAGGATTCCCGTAGTTGAATTGTGCCTCCCTCCATTCTTTCGCAGTGGTCCAAAGGATAGACCTCGCCTGATAGCTTCGTGAGGCTCGATACTTGATTTTCTTCGCTTTTCTGAAAGGCTTCCAGTTTGTGCACGCGGCTTCTTGTAATGGCCAGAGCTCTCGGATCTTGCTTCTTGTTCTTCGTCTTTTGAAGACTTTGAATTCGTATCAGATAAAGGATTTACGACTTCGAGGTTGGAGGCTTGCACCTGGTTTGATAGCTTGACTGTATCCTCGTCTCTGTTTATTTCCTGTTGAGTCACAGCCTCTTGCGACGCATCTAGGGCAGTAGTAGGCTTAGCCTGTGTGTCGGTCATTGTTGGGAATTGATGGTTGGTCTTCGAAAGATTCTGATAAGGCCAGCTCGTTGTCGAAGCTGCTAGAAGTGCGATTTTGTAGATTGTTTTATTAATTGTTTAGCTCGATTTCTTTTCCTGCAGCTATACAAGCCTGGACCTATGCGCGGTGGATTTAATCAACGTAAATGTTGAATTGGGCGCGGATGGCCCAGTATGCTAGCACGTCCACAGAACAACATTGCTTTGAGTCGTACGAGTTGCATCGTATGATTGATAAGTGTCAAGGGCTGCTTGGCGCAATCTTGCAGAATTCGCAGAGGTAGGTGGGCTTCTTCAGGGTGGCCACATCACTTTCAGGCAACCTTTGATCTCATTGCAAGTGGGAAGATACATTCTGTTCATGCCTCGTCTCGTGCTTCTCGCCGTCGAACCTTTACCCCTCTCTATTTTTGGCAAGCGGCCGGCATGAACCTTAAAATCAAAGAGAGATTCATTTGCCTTACCTTGTGGTATCTTATCAATCTATGCAGAGACGCGACGTTCTCATTCCTTCAGTCTGGTAGGGATATGTAGAGCTTTCTCTGACTCGGTCTTCTGCTCTGCTCGTCTGTGCCCTTCAAGACTGCTTCAGCACTATCATCCATCCAAGTCCATATCATTAATCCTTGTCTGTAAACAAACGTCTGTCACTTATCCTTATCGTCACAGCCCATGGTATACCGACATGCCAACTCAATACGACACCATCCAAGCGCCCTACGAAGAGATCCGCAAGAGTTCTAATGCCCTCATCGAGCGCGCTAATGTCCAAGAAGCTGTTGCGCCATTCATTAGGAATGCGCGTGTTCTTGACCTTGCTTGCGGCTCCGGCTTCTACTCGTATCAATTTTTGAAATGGGGAGCCCATAAAGTGGTCGGCGTAGATCTCTCGCCTGCGATGATCGAAGGTGCACGCGCTGCTGCCAGCTCCCAGATTCCTTCAAGCAGCGCGACCATTGAGTTTAGAATAGCTGATTGCTCGAAACCGGTGTCATACGAAGGCGGTCCTTTCGATGTCGTTTTCGGTGCTTGGCTGCTGAACTGTGCTCCCAGCGGCAAGGACATGGTGGGCATGTATCGCAATGTAGCACTCAATCTCAAAGACGGCGGACACTTCGTCACCGTCGTCCCGCCGCCGAACCAGGATCCTGCAGCGTTCGTCGAGGCTGAGGCGAAGGCTAGACCGAGTGAATTGGGCGGATCAGGTGGCTTGATCTGCAGTGTCACCGGAGTCGTAGAGGATGGAGCCATTTACCATGCGCATGCGGATACGAGACTTGGGGATGTGGATTTTGATGGCTACTATTTGAGAAAGGCGGTTTACGAAGCTTCTGCAAGAGAAGGAGGTCTTTGTGGTGAGTTGGTGTGGCGCGTGACCACCGTACCTGACGAGATCTTGAAGGATCGCAGAGGTGGTGCTAGTGTCGAAGAAATTAATTCTTATAAGGTGACGCCACATTTTGGCATCTTAGTCGTTGCGAAGTAAATCCTGTTTCAACTTCTGCGAGATCGCTGTAGAGTTTCGTCATTAGTTTATGGGAGAATTCTTTCTCATGAACAACAATGTTTGAAAACCTCATGTCGAGAGCATTTGCGAAAGCGTAGGGAGTATACTGGTGTGCAATAAGAGGGTTCGCATTATCTCGACAACAGCGTGAATCGACCTATCCACGGGCGCCCATCTTTGAAGCCAAGTAACACCAATGGCGAGTCTTCCACACGGTCTTGACGAAAAACCTTCTCTAAAACGTTGTAAAATGGGTTGGCTGTGTCGTTCCATCTCGTTCTAAGTTTGATGGGCGCCAGGAGCAAAGTATTACGTTGAGAGAAGCAGCTGTTGCTGCAATGTTGCAATACGAATTCTCATACACTTTCATCGAAGCGGCTTCGTAGTGCCAGTCCTTCGTTGAATCTTGAAGGATACAGAGCGCGTCTATCCACAGATAGCGAATACCAAGTTCTCGCGTGATATGTACGGCATCTCGAAAACTTCTGGGCAATTCTGCGGCCTTAAAGCCCGCTTTAAGGTACTTGAATGTCTTATCAGTAAGCCTAAGGAATCTGGTAGTACCCCAGCAATGGCTAAGAGTCATGTAAGGTGTGTCCGGCGGATTCTTGTGAGTTAAGCGTAGACAGATTTCAACGCCAGTGCGCCGTGGCTGCAGGTCAAGTAGCCGTGTCGGATAGTAGTCGTTCAGTCCTCGATTCATAGACCATGCACATCATTCATGATGACTAGAGCATATTGATATCCAGCTTCGGGCCTGACTGAAGCACTCAGCCGATGCGGTGCTCTCAGCTGTGTATCGTCGTTGAACAGCAGAATCCAAGTATGATGGTGACGGATCTGAGAAAAGTAGCCAACTATCAGTCCCGCCTTGGTGCCAGTTAGGAATCAAACAGAACTTCCAGTGGAACCAGAACTATCGCACCGACATAGAAACTCCGGGTCCCCACGTTCGTAGAAAAGACCAATTTTCTTTCATTATCATAATCATGAAATTTATATTGGGTGGAAATCCAGCCTCTATGTTCAGCTTGTTCAGCTTCCAGAGCGCGAGTTCCTGAAATTTTACGCCAGATAAACGCGCAGATCTGGCAATGCTTCCCAACCGATTGAAGGAGGCTATCCTTTGTTTCGTGATGAATTCTGTCGGTTGATACGTACGAGTCCTTTCCTTTGCCTGCGTGCAGCTGTAGATCCCCACGGAAAATGTTTTGGCAAACCTTACAAATCATGGCTGCGAGACGTCAGTCAATATTCTTCTCCGAATGCTGAATTGAAGCTGGAATGATCTGCCTTATGAATAATAGCAAGGCCGATGCGACTCAGGCAAAATGAGGCAACAACATCGACTGGCGCAAGTCTTGCACTAGCTGCATCCTTAACAGCATTCAGCCAATCCCACAGTATCATCTGCAAGGACCCCGCACGCCTGAAAAAATAAGGTGGAAGGCAGACACAGCTCACGGAACTCGTCGGACGTGGTCGCTGCAGCAACGAGAGTATTCATGAGTGGTAGTGTTCTTAAACCGCTCTGAAGGGGATCCATGGCTGTTTCATAGATTCTAGCTGTCTTGTATAGGATGCTTTTTCCTATTGGATAGCCACCATTGGACCTGTCGAAGTATTCCGTGTCGTCACGGTACTCTGCATATGCAACAGAAGCATACGAGACGCCTGCTCTATGAGCAAGCCGGCTTGTTGGCATCCAATGTGGTTGTAAGGACCGAGACCCTGGATGCTGCCTGATAACATGATCAACGGGATAGCAGAATACTAGTCCACGTATCGCTTTGCCAGTATCTTAGCGCCATAGATTCATTTGTGAGATGGTACTTATCTTCTACAAAGACAAAGACATAATATATTGAGCGTAGCGGGAATTCCGGCGCCGAGATCCAGAGTTTTGTGCCCTCATCTTCGATGCTTTCGTCACTCGAAACAGTCGGAGCAGACTTCCGTCTTCTTGGCGCCTGTTCCATGTTTTCAATCAAGGATTTTGGAAGCTATGACTGTCATCGCGCACAACTCCATGTTGACATGATGGCTCTTGCTACTTAGCTTCAAGGGTACTTTAGCCGTGCGGACCAAACTTTCACAGTGAATGAAGGAGATGGAGGATGATAACAGCCCAAAGGCAACCAGAATGGTTATGGACAACCGGGTAGCTGTGATAGGACTTGAGACTGACATAGGAGCAATATGTACGATGACCTTTTAAACAGAGAGTAATTATCTTCTCCTACTACCGAACGACAGGTTGGCACGAGCTGCAACACCCAGCTTGTGAACCCCACCCCTTCTATCCCAGACAGCACTCTTTCCTTCAACAATAGCGATCAACTCATCCGCAACCTTGTGAGCAAACATTGTTCTGCCGCTGCCTTTTGTACGCTTCTTGGATGCAACATCTAGAATCCACATCACAGCCGTTCGTCGCCGCTGCCGTAGGCCTAGAGGTATCGGTATCTGCAGCGCTACACCCCCACCTGCCGCGCCTTTTTGTGACCTTATCCGGAGAAGAGGCGCTACTGAATCGATAGCAAGTGTGAGGTAGAGTATGGGGTTGAGGGGAAGGTGGTTGGCAGGAGGAGCGCCAGGTATTAGAGGATGTCGAGGGTCTGGAGTAGGTGGCGCAGCGGTTCGTAAACGTTCGAGTATCATAGCCATGTTCTATTGATAGCCTCGTATTAGCATCCCCAGTCAACAAGATATGATTGCGAGCCCAGTGGGCCCATGCTTGTAATGAACAGAGGAACTGACGGGCGTACCCTCTGAGCTTTACTCAGCTTGCCGTCCTGCATGAGAAGATTTGTAACCTGGTGGATGATCGGATCATAGCGATGCTTGAGATGGGAAGTGCTTGGTAAAGGTAATTCTGGTAACCCAAAAATATGACCCTCATTCTGGAGGTCTCCAGACTCAGCGTTGATCATGGCTTGAGCACGGCGCGAAGTTGAGGTCGAATACGATCTGCTTCCTTTAGATGACGATGCTTTGAGATCTTCCTGCAGAACTTTGGGTGCCTTCTCCTGGGCTTTGTCATCCCGCTTGAGGATCTAATGTCGACTCTGTCAGCCAATGTCGTATAGACGACGGAATTCTTGAGGGGACGTACCTCTTGTACCGGTGAACTCTGCTCGACCTCGGGTCCTCCTTCGCCAGTGATTTTCCCAGTAGTTGCCGCCTCTTCACTGACATGCGGGAGTTGATCTTGATTGGGTCCTTTTGGTTGGTCCGATTCAGGCAGAGGTTTCTCATCTGCTGTGATGGTTCTTCTTTGCTGAAGTCGAAGACATAAGGGTATCTGATGAGGGCAGAGCACTGAAATTTTAGGACGTATAGCAATTGACCGGCCAGAGTGAAGTAGTCGGATTCGGGGGCGCATATTGGCTTCTGGACGTAGATGATCGTTGACGAGCAAGTCTTCGAAGTCGCAGGTATGCGATCTCGCCAAGCTTTGATTAGTCAGCAACTCAGAACCTCCGGCGAAGCGATGGCGACTTCGATGCCTATGAAGGCTTCTTGACTTATGATATCTATGGTCAGTCTGGCATCAACTAGTGAGCAAGGGCGCGAAAAGTGTGGAGAAGAGCACACAAAGCAAGCTAAGGTACTCTACACTCTATCACGCTAGCTACTCGAGAACTTCAGGGCGGCAAATTGCCCCTCTCCTTAGCATGCTCCTGCTCCAAAGTGGAGATTCTCCGCTATCGCAAGTTGTTTACTTCCTTTCCCTATCTTTACTATCTTTCAAAGGCACTTATCATAGCCAGCCGTCTTGTTTTGACGAGTACGGCATCGTGTAATAGCTGGTATCCTCAAACGATGCGAGACGGCGGGCTCCGACGAGGAAGAGCTGATAGGCAAAGCTAGAAACTTTAGTATCCTTACCGTCCTCTTGCTTTTCTTGTCTTATACAATCTCGCGACCCTCCCATTTTCTTTTCTTTTTCTTCCTTTTTATTTTCTTTTGCTATTTGACATTGACGACGCTTTTGATACCTCACGCCTCTTCGCCAAGATCCTACCCCTCGATTTTATCTCTCGTCCACTCTGATTGAAACACCTTGGGTTTCCTACCCAAGATGGCTCCAGGGATCATTGAGCCCCAGCCTGCCGTCTCCGCCGCGAGATCTCAGTCTCTGCAAGCAGTCACAGAGCCATATGACGATACTTTACGGTTCTATTTGAACGGGACCAAAGTTGTCATTGACTCTGTCTCCATTGATCCCGAGATTACTCTACTGGAGTATCTCAGAGGCATTGGCCTGACAGGCACGAAACTCGGGTGTGCGGAAGGAGGTTGCGGCGCTTGCACCGTTGTGGTTTCTCAAATGAACCCTACAACTAAAAAGCTCTATCATGCATCCGTCAATGCGTGCTTAGCGCCTCTTGTCAGTGTTGATGGCAAACATGTCATTACAGTTGAAGGCATTGGCAATGTCAAGGACCCGCATCCAGCCCAAGAAAGGATAGCAATGGGCAGTGGCAGTCAGTGTGGCTTTTGTACACCTGGCATAGTCATGAGCTTGTACGCTTTGTTGAGAAATGAGTCAGACCCTTCAGAGCTCGAAGTTGAAGAAGCCTTCGATGGAAATCTCTGCCGTTGTACAGGCTACCGACCGATCTTGGATGCTGCGCAAACATTCAGCAAGAACAGGGCTTGTGGCAAAGCAACAGTCAATGGCGGTGGTGGCTGTTGTATGGAGAACGGCAACGGGAATGCGACAAATGGGTGTTGTATGGAAAAGACAAACGGTGTGAACGGAGATCAGCCGATCAAGAGGTTCACCCCACCAGGGTTTATCGAATATAACCCAGACACTCAGCTCATATTTCCTCCCGCATTGACGAAACATCAATTCAAGCCCCTAGCATTTGGTAACAAGCGTAAAAGATGGTACCGGCCGGTCACTCTGAATCAGTTGCTCGAAATCAAGAGCGTGTACCCTTCGGCTAAGATCATTGGAGGCAGCACCGAGACGCAGATTGAGATCAAATTCAAAGCTATGCAATACACGGCTTCAGTCTACGTTGGTGATATCGCTGAGCTTCGCCAGTACAGTTTTCAGGCTGATCATCTCGAGGTTGGTGGTAATGTTGTGTTGACTGATCTCGAAGACATTTGCTTGAAGGCAGCTGAACACTACGGTCCCGTCAAGGGGCAACCCTTCAAGGCAATCCACAAACAGATCCGATATTTCGCAGGGCGACAGATCCGGAACGTGGGTACACCAGCCGGAAATCTAGCCACCGCTTCTCCAATCTCGGACCTGAACCCTGTGTTTGTCGCCACAAATACCGTGCTTGTCGCCAAATCACTCGATACAGAGACAGAAATTCCTATGTCACAATTCTTCAAGGGGTACAGAACTACTGCGCTAGCATCAGATGCGATAATCGCGAGTCTACGAATACCGGTTGCGCGGGAAAAGGGAGAGTATCTCCGGGCGTACAAGCAAGCTAAACGCAAAGACGATGACATAGCGATTGTCAATGCTGCTCTACGCGTCTCGTTGAGCGAAAACCATATCGTGGAAAGCGTAGACCTTGTGTATGGAGGCATGGCCGCCACCACTATCGCTGCTCGAGGAGCGGTCTCTTACCTAAAAGGAAAGACGTGGACAGATCCTGCGACACTAGAGGGGGTCATGAACGCTCTAGAGAATGACTTTGATCTTCGCTTTGGCGTGCCCGGTGGGATGGCGACCTACCGCAAGTCACTCGCGCTTGGGTTCTTCTACAGATTCTATAACGAAGTCCTCTCAGAGTTGGATGTCAGTGCCTCGGAGATTGATCACGATGTCCGAGGTGAGATTGAGCGTATGATATCAACGGGCAAGAAAGACCTTGAAGCTACGCAAGCATACGAGCAGAGAATTCTGGGCAAGGCAAACCCTCACGTTGCTGCCTTAAAGCAATGCACCGGCGAAGCTCAATATACTGACGACATACCCGTACAAAAAAATGAGCTCTACGGGGTCATGGTCCTTTCCACTAAGGCTCATGCAAAGCTCTTAGGCGTTGACTTTGAGACTGCTCTGGAGTTGCCTGGAGTTGTCGAATGGGTAGATCGCCATGATCTGCCGAGCCCTGAGGCCAATTGGTGGGGTGCTCCAGGTATGTAAATTTTGGAATGATTTTTCTTCTCGACTCTGCAGTCTTTAGCCGCTGGGATTAGATAAACGAGCAGAAGGCGCTATTTCGCCCCGAGGCTTGTCTCGTTAGACTCGGATGTTGGTTTGAAGAAACACTGATTCCTTACGCATGTAGTCACCGATGAGGTTTTCTTCGCTGTCGACGAAGTCTTCACTGCGGGACAGCCAATTGGTATGATTCTTGCAGACTCCGCCAAACATGCGGAAGCTGGAGCCAGAGCGGTCAAGGTCCATTATGAAGATCTACCCGCCATCTTCACCATTGAAGAGGCTATCGCCAAAAAAAGCTATTTCCAGCATTACCGGTACATCAACAAAGGAGAGGGTGAAGAAGGCAAGTTTGATGAAAGCGTTTGGGAAAAGGCAGATCATGTCTTCTCCGGTGTAGTCCGCATGGGTGGACAGGAACACTTCTACCTCGAGACTCAAGCATGCGCCGTCGTGCCCAAACCGGAAGATGGAGAGATGGAGGTTTATAGTAGTACTCAGAACCCGACAGAAACGTAAGGTCCTACCCCTCAATTCCGCTCTCTAGTGGCTAAAGATCGCTGAAGGCAATCTTACGTCTCCCAAGTCACCGGCGTGCAAGCCAATAAGATCGTCTCCAAGGTCAAACGTCTTGGCGGAGGATTTGGAGGTAAAGAGACCAGATCTATACAGCTTTCCTGCATCTGTGCTATCGCCGCGAAAAAGACGAAAAGACCTGTGCGATGCATGCTTAACCGCGACGAAGACATGATGACGTCCGGCCAAAGACATCCTTTCCTTGCTAGCTGGAAAGTCGCTGTAAACAAAGATGGAAAATTTCAGGCGCTGGATGCTGATGTCTTCGCAAACGCTGGTTGGACTCAGGATCTAAGTGGTGCGGTCGTTGATCGAGGTCTCTCACACATTGACGGGTGCTATCAATTCCCCAATGTCCACGTTCGCGGTCGCTTAGCAAAGACAAATACGGTTTCAAATACCGCTTTCCGCGGATTTGGAGGCCCACAAGGGATGTTTATCGCCGAAAGCTACATGGAAGAGGTTGCAGACCACCTCAACATGCCGGTGGAAAAGCTACGTGAAATCAATATGTACAAGCCACATGAGATCACCCATTTTAATCAGGAGCTGAAAGATTGGCATGTACCATTGATGTACCAGCAGGTCTTGAAAGAGACAGATTATCAAGAGCGCCGAAGAGCGATCGAGCAATTTAATCAGGAGCATAAGTGGAAGAAGCGGGGCCTAGCCATCATTCCGACTAAATTCGGGATATCATTCACTGCAATCTTCCTCAACCAAGCTGGAGCCCTCGTGCATCTCTACCACGACGGCTCGGTTCTCGTCGCGCACGGTGGCACGGAGATGGGCCAAGGTCTCCACACCAAGATGACAATGATAGCAGCACAAGCCCTTGACGTGCCTCTCTCCGATGTCTTCGTCTCCGAGACCGCCACGAACACTGTGGCCAACACCTCTTCGACCGCTGCTTCCGCTTCTAGTGATCTCAACGGCTATGCCATCTGGAATGCCTGCGAACAGCTCAACGAACGGCTCAAGCCTTATAGAGAGAAGCTCGGTAAAGACGCGAAAATGAAGGATCTCGTCCACGCTGCGTACTTCGACCGAGTCAATCTTTCTGCCAATGGCCACTACAAGACGCCTGATATCGGATATACTTGGGGTCCCAACACGGGCCAGATGTTCTACTACTTCACTCAAGGCGTCACTGCTGCAGAAGTGGAGATTGACACCCTGACGGGCGACTGGACGTGCTTGCGCGCAGACATCAAAATGGACGTCGGCCGATCCATCAACCCTGCGATCGACTACGGCCAAATCGAAGGAGCCTTCGTCCAAGGTCAAGGCCTCTTCACGACGGAAGAAAGCCTCTGGCATCGTGCGTCCGGCCAGCTGTTCACCCGAGGGCCGGGCGCGTACAAGATACCAGGCTTCAGAGACATCCCGCAGGTCTTCAACGTCAGCCTGCTCAAAGACGTCGAGTGGGAGAACTTACGCACCATCCAGCGATCGAGAGGTGTCGGCGAACCACCGCTGTTCATGGGCAGCAGCGTCTTCTTCGCCATCCGAGACGCGCTGAGAGCCGCGAGGAAGCAGTACGGGGTCGAGGACGTCTTGCGCCTGCAGAGTCCCGCGACGCCGGAGAGGATCAGGGTCAGCTGTGCGGATCCGATCATCAAGAGGTCATTGGTGGAGCCGAAGGAGGGCGAGAAGAGTTTCTTCACCTCCATTTGAGGGTCGTTTTTTTTCGTGGCCTTGTTCTTTGCGGCGAGCAACAGTTTGCGTAACTTATCTTGATTTGATTCGGTTTGATGTAGGGATGAAATTGAACGATCGTCATGATGCTCTGAAAACGTACACTAGGTTGGTTGCAGATGTTTGCTCTGATGGGGGGTTTTAAAGGAGATCCACGGACTTGAACTTATCAAACCGAAAGACTTTCTAGCCCGATATCGACTGATCACGTGACTATTCCAAGACTCATCGTAGAACTAGCAAGAGGGCGGGGGTTATTTACTCCGCGGGTGTTGAATCTCGTGACAGAGTAAAAATTGGTGGGCGAGGTTGTTTACGCCGCGGCCTTTGAATCTCGTGACGGAGTAAAATTGGTGGTAGAAGTTCTTTACTCCGCGGGTGTTGAATCTCGTGACAGAGTAAATTTGGTGGGCGAGGTTGTTTACTCCGTGGGCGTTGAATCTCGTGACGGAGTAAAAATTTGGTGATAGAGTAGGTAGAGGTTTGTTTCCATAGGGCGGACAGATAGCTCGAAATGGCGATTACTCAGAATGGCAATTACCCAGAACGGCAGTACAGACTTTGCGAACCAACGGGGTCTTACGACTAATATCCATCGAACGCTCCTCCATTTCGAAGATTTGGACACCCTTCAGACGGCGTCTTTAGGATCCAGCAGCACAGCGCTTTACCTTGCTCTTCTAACGACAAAATCCCAATAAGCATCCCTTTGTCGAAAGTGCTTCGGACCCCCGTGGTCGTTTCGGTGGTGTATGAGCTACCAGCGTGGCGTTTACCCGGTCTGCAGATTTCGTTATCCTTTCATCTCCTCTAGGGACCGCCTGGTAGATGGATGTCCCTTTTTTCTTTGGGAGGAGACTTTTTGATTGGTCTTTGGAGGAAAGGGAAGGGAAGGGGAGGGGGGAGGGGTGGCGGGGGGCTGTATGTGTTGAGATTAGCCCGGTGGACGAGTCGGAGGGTTGGATGGGATTGTGATTCTTGGGGTTTGAGGCGAGGGGGAGCGTGTTTGGGGAGGGGCATAGATTATAGGGAACAGGGAGTTGGGTGGGGGATGGTCTCGATGTGATTGTTATGTCGATTGAGGGAGATATTCAAGCGAAGAAGGTACGGAAACAGGGTATCTCAGCGACAAAAAGTGGCCTGTCCAAAACGCTTACCACGTCAAGCTGTCCAAAAAGCAGATTCGCAGCTCACAAACCTCACGACGTTGGCCTCGTCGCCTTTTCGACGTCCCGGCGACGGTCCTTATGCTCTGCGTTTCCCCTCCTCCTCGATGTACCGGCCTCGTCCTCTCTACGCCCTTGCTCTTGTTCTCTCCCCTTCCTCTCCCTTCTCCCCTTCTCTTTCTCCGCGACAGCACGCTTCCCTTCTTCCTCCACCCTCAGCTTCCTCCTCTTCCGCTCCTCCCACGTCCGTCTCTCGCGATCCGATCCCTCCGCCTTCCTCCTCGCCCGCTTCTCGTCCTTCTCACTGACAACCCAGGGCTTACCGAGCACCTCCTTTCGAAAAGCATTGTTCTCAGCCCAAGCCGCGGCTTCTTCGTTCGTGGTGCGGATGATGGCTGTGGGCATGCGACACCACACGGTCAGTCCTTGGTGCGGCTCAGGGGGGGCCGCGTAGAGACCTACAAATCCGCTCGAGCAGCACCTGCCTCACCTCCCGGAACGGACCCATGCCCCCTTTGACCTTGACCACGGTCCCTACATCCACCCCGCTTAGATCGACATTGTGACCCGTAGCTGTAACACCCAGGGTATCAGGCTCGCTCAGAACCTCCGCTAGCGATGTGTTGTTCGTGTGGTGTGTCGTCAGTGAAGGCGCTGGTCTTCCGCATGTAACCTCGATCGTAGCACCACTGCTGTCATCGAGAAGCGCGATCCAGCGCGTGGGGTAGATGTCTAAAGCGATGATGACGCCGACGAGCCGGATCCATTTGATCGGATGGTTGAGGTGGAAATAGAGGTTCTGGCCTGGTAGTTTGGGGAAGGAAACGTTAGTCGGTCGCCTTGAACCACACAAAAATGGATCAAAGATGATCGAGGCATTGAAATGTTTGAAGATAATAGACTCAAGGGTGGTTATTAGAAGACGTACCTTCGAAGCCCGTGCGCTCCCGAAGAGCATGCACGTCCGAGGCGGTCAGCCGGGCCCAGGTGTTGTGGGTGGGAGAGAGAGAGAAACAATAGGCGGGGTAGAATGTCAGAGGTAGGGGGAGAGGATTGGGCATGACATATTTGATAGAGAGCGATGCGCGAGGCCCCCCACGCTTCCCAACTTGATGCCAAGAGGACCGAGATCTACTAGTCTGTATGCGGCATGGGTCTTTATTGTCTTGGCAGACGAACGCACGAAGCGGACGAACGATCGGATGAACGGTCGGACGAATCCTCTGTGCCTATCTTCTCAGCTTCTGACCATGTTGATTACGGTCCATTATCTGAAAAGCCAATAGAGTCGAGAAAACAGCGCTGGCTATCTCCGACTCTCTCGGTCTTTGCAATGTGCAATGATCCAAACTCCGATACAAGAAATGCATAAAGAGCGCTGCCCTCGCTCTAATCATTCGAACATGACAACCCATGCTCCTCTTTCCTCAGTCCTAGAAGATCCAACCAATTTCTCGTCCCGAACATGTCTCGATACGCGGCTGTGTATGCCAATCCTCGCGGTGCTGGCGATGCCCGTCCAACCGCCATGCAGATTGTCAAAGACGAAGGCATTGTTGGCAAATTGACCGACAAAGTAATGCTCATCACGGGGGGATCTGCCGGAATTGGCGCAGAGACCGCACGAGCATTTCACGCAACCGGGGCAAAGCTCTTCCTCACGGTGAGGGACTTCGAAAAAGGCCAAAAGGTCGTGGATTCGATTCTGTCAGATGACCCGTCTAACCAAGCTGAGATTACCATGATCAAGATGGAGCTGGATTCACTGGATTCCGTCCAAACGGGAGTGAAAGAGGTACTTAGCAAGACGGACCGACTCAACGTCCTTGTCAACAACGCCGGCGTAATGGCCACGCCCGAAGGTCGCACGAAAGACGGATTCGAAACGCAATTCGGCACGAACCACCTTGCACATTTCCTCTTATTCCAATTGCTGAAACCTACCCTTCTGAAGTCCAGCACGCGGGCCTTCCAGTCCCGCGTCGTCTGCGTCTCGTCGTTAGCCCACCGTTATAGCCCCGTACGGTTCGACGACTACAACTTCGACGAGCCATCATCATACAGTCCGTGGAAAGCGTACGCCCAGTCAAAGTCGTGTATCATCCACTTCGCCAACGAGATCGAGAGACGCTACAGCTCGCAAGGCCTGCACGCAACCTCGCTCCATCCGGGAGCCATCCAATCCAATCTGCAAGCCCATGTCGATGAGACGTGGAATGCATCCGTGTGGGAGATACCGGAGCTCAAGGCGGTGGAAAAATCGCCGGCGCAAGGTGCGGCCACGACGGTGTATGCGGCGTTGAGTCGGGACTGGGAGGGGAAAGGAGGCGTGTTCCTGTCGAATTGTGCGATCATGGGTCCTTTTGGAGGCAAGCCGCCAACCGGACCAGATGATGACAGTGTCAAGGATGAAGGGTATCTGCCTCGCGTGTACGACGCGGTGTCCGAATGGAGACTGTGGAAGGACTCGTTGAGAATGGTGGGGCTGGAGGATGATCAGTGAATTTAAGCCAGTGGTATAATAATCTGATGTATAGATCAAATGAGAGATTGACAATCAAAATTGTTTCCGTCCGTGAAGCTTGGAATTAGAGATATCGGCAGTATCAACGGACGATCTCTCCAACTCTCCAATCTCTAAACTAGCTTTTCCAAGTACCCTATTCTACACCTCCTCAGTCCGTGATTGTGTCCCTGAAGAAGGCGGCCGGTGTACCCGATACCCAACCCACATCCTCGAAGATTGAATCAAGCGACTGGCTGTGCTCGATGGTGACGTCCACGATCGAATACACGCCCTCTTTCCAGAGACTGGTCCATTGCTTGATAGCATGATACCGGATCGTCAGGCAGCGCGACCGAAGAATGCAGAGTGCAGAGTGCAGAGTGCAGTAGCGCAGCTTTGTCACAAATTCTCTTGATGAGGGCATGTTTGTTTGCATCTCGTCAGGACACTGCGGTGTGTTGGGCCCCTTTTGCTCGGCAGACGCCGTCGTAGCTGCAAAAGAGCAGGAGGAGGTGTTGAACGGAGGCCCTGTGTGATGTTCAGATAACTTGGTGCAAGCAAGGTCGGTTGCCTCTTGGATCGGGCTATGATCGCGGGACTCTGGACAGCACGGAGTTCGACAACCAAGGCTTCTGGGATCTGCATGATGTCGACATGTCTCGGTTGTTGTTTCCGGTTCTCGTTCAGAGGTAGTGGTTTGTGTACGGATGCCGCCGAGTGTGTCAGGAGGTCATCGGCCGGGTTCCGCTTCTAGCATTTGCTGTCGTTGGTTCTTCCACGAAGCGAAAGATCCTATCGATCTTAGAGTACGAGGATGCTCAGAGCCCAGGATTCTTTGTGTACACGCTAACTACCCACTCCATCTATGCAAAATTTCAAGGTCAGCATTGCTATTTCGAGGCAAGAATGGGGGTTGATGGCATATCTTGGGACTACACTTGTCCCCTTGCTCTCAAAACCTGTGTCATGACTCAGGTGCAATACAAAACAGGGAGACTCATCTCAGAAGCTTACGTACCATCTGCGGAGCTTCCTATCGACCGGCACTGCAGAAGAGCGTGAAAAGATTTTGGCTTGGATCTCGGCCGTCAAGCATGAACAACAGAATCTCCATGTGCATAAGCCACAAGTAGACGGCGTTGGAGTGTGGCTGCGTGACGAGCGGGAAACATGCAAAAAATTGCTGTGGGGTCACGGTGTCCAAGGCTTGGGAAATATGTACCATGAATTGACCAGCATTCAGCAGGTACGTAGAAAAAAAAACACGTGTTACTTTGACCTCGAACATAAATTAGTTGCGTTCGTGCATCCGCTTAGAATGATGCGTTTGCAATTGAACTTGCCGGTGATCCATGTTTATCCATTCATTTATCATAGTATGCCGGTAATGTCCACTTTTGCGTTATCCTACTGGCAGCACAAGACCTGATTCGGTCCCAAAGCTCGTCGGCCCTCTGCTGAAATTTCGGAGTCCCTGGTTTAACGTAAGAATTTCTCCCGACACCAAATTTATCCTATAGACGTGTCAATGGTGCGATTTCTCTCAAGTTGAGCATACGGCATAGGAGTCAGTCACGTACCTCCTCTATAGCAAGGAGGATAAAGCTAATGGCAAACAAGATCCAACGAATAGTCATACGTGCGTCGTGAAGCCCTGGGCCTCCGCGAAACTCAATCGTCCCTTTGTGACCAGTCAGATTATCAAAGTTCCATAAGACCCTCCTGTTGTCATCCTGATTGCCTTGCATGAGTGTGCATAGCTCTTCCAATGTCTCGACATCGTAGATCTGATCCCTGAGATCATTGAATGAGGACCTGTTTCTTCCATGCCTGAATATCTGTCTTAATTTTGGTGAGACCTTTGTGTTGGGCTCACAATAATGATGGTCTCTCCGCTCTTCTGGAAGGACTTCAAGGATATGCTTCTCATATACGACGACTGCATATGCGATCTTTCTGAGTTCTTCGAGATCGTAGCCTAAACCCATAGGTCTGACATGGACATGGCTTCCGCATGACTCATTGAAAATTTCCTGTTCAAAAGTCTTATCGAAAGCATACCAGAATTCTTTAATCTCCCTCATCCAGTCTTTGACGGGTATCAGGAACAGCCGAGATACAGCCTCAATCGATACTAAGATGCAACGAAGTCAGACTCTATATCTTACGGTTAAAATGTTCCGAGAAAACTCACTGGCGGCAGGCTTATCTTTAGGGTCGATTGAGTTGTCTTGTGTCAAGTGCCAGAAATTGTAGTCCCCTGGATGCTTCATGAATCTGCCATTGGGATTGATAGGGTCCATTGTTGTGGGGATATATCGCTCCCCCATAGCATCTTTCAACGCTTGGAACCCAGCTCTCTTATAATCCCATCCGTCTTCAGGCGAGTCGTCGTCGACATTCAAAGGCACTCCAGAGAGCTCGATCTCGATGCCAAACCCCACAGACTCTCTGGACGGTGATATACCCATTCTTGATAGGTGTCACGTTGATCGATGTGACCGGTTTGAGGTTGAAGAAGAAGGAAGGTTGCTCGAAATGGGGATGGAGATCGCTGGAACCACCTCTGGCCTAGAAGGATCAGAATTTGCGATGAAGACACAGCATCGAACACAAGCTTCAACTTACTAGAAAACTCCTTTGGCCAGGAGACAATCGAGACCACCTTTTCTTGCAAGAGGTGAAAATGTTTGCACAGGTTGAAGAAAATACTGAGCAAGGTGTTGAAGGAGGCTTTGCATGCAGAGAAAAGAATAACGCCGCGGGTATGAGAAGCAACGAACAAGACAAATGACACCAACCAATAGGACATCAATTGTGTGCACGGGTACGGTTTCGACTGAACTCAGGGATCTTATCGTCCAATCTAACTTGGGCGAGCCTTGCAATAGGCCGATAATCATGTCCGATCCGCAGACTATTTTTTTCGGGACCAATTAATTCTGCCATCGCACCCTCCATGTCGCCTCTCTCTTCCTGCCGCCTCGCTCTTCAAATGTAGTATTCTTGCCAAAATGATACGAACAAATTCATGATGGGATTACCCTGACTTATATTTGGAACACTATCCACGGGACTGGGAGATTGATCATGAACAAGCCAGATTTTCAAAGCATTTCCCTCAAGGCTAGTAGGTAAGGTACTGTATTGGGTGTTCGTGGAGAGGGTGGGGTCATTGAGATGGTTGGCTATATGCATGCTAATGAGTAGCCTCGGCGTTAATTTATACCGCCCACTTATTAATCAACAGAGAGTTGATGTCCCCGTCAATCATCATCTTTCTCCTTCCTATAATTTATCACTCAGCATGAATCCCCAATCTTCGCTCCAATATTGTCAACAGGAACGATTCTACTTTGCTTTTGGGAGTAACTTGCATCTTGGTCAAATGGCCAAGCGTTGCCCGGAGAGTCGCTATATTGGCACCGCAAAATTGCATGACTACCGTTTTCAGATCAACCAGCGTGGTTTTGCGAATGTCTTGCGCTCACCCGGCGATTGTGTTGAAGGTCTAGTCTATCTTCTCAATCTGACGGATGAGGCCAGGCTAGATAAGAGTGAGGGCGTACCAACGGCATATCAGAAGTGCAACGTTGCCATAGAAGTTTTCACGGCAACAATCGATCATGTCGGTCGTGCAGTCCCCGAACTGTCTCAGCGACTGGATGCTTCAGAGCCCCACACTGTACCACTTGGAGCTCCCACAAAGTCGATGGACTTTCACAGTGACTCACTCAATGATCCGCACCTGCCTGTATATCAGCAAAAACCTCTATGGCCTTCGGTTCCAAAGAATTGGTGGTCCCTGGCGAGAGGGTTCGGGAAAAATGACACAAACAACCAAGCTTGGGCTGACAAGCAAGTTGACGCCCAGGCAGGACATGACGGCCCCAGACGTCGTGATGATTACTCGCTGAAGGGTCAAGCCACAGAGGCATTGGTGTATCTGAGCAACCACTTCGTACAAGATAGCGAACCCCGGAATGAGTATATCGATCGAATAAACGCTGGGATTATTGATGCCCGCAAGCTAGGCATGTCAGATATATACATTGACACTTGTCTTCGACACTATATTAGAATTCGAGAGTCACACGATACAGGATTCACCGTTGTTCAGCAACGAATTCCAGAAAGTCATTCTCATCGGTCGAAGCAGTCTGGCTCCACCAAGTATCGTATTTCTGAAAACAAACATCGACCCAGGTATGAGACCGTTACCACAAAGACTAAAGCCCCGGCAATCGACCATAGGGAAAGACGACGGCGAAAGAGTGCCAAAAGATATGATGCTTCGGACACTGAATCCGATCCTCACCCACGAGAGGAACAGTATGAATAATCGAGCCGGTTCCATGATTTTCCCCAACCTGCTGCGGAGCCAACTGCAGCTTCACCGCAGATAATCACAAGGTTCATTCACACGCAAGTTGGTCGTGATGACGTGTTAAGAATGTTCAGCCTAGGCGTGAAGCCATCATGTGGACTGATGATGATGCTGATTTATTGCCAAGCACGTATCTCTTCCTCCTAGCCCATTCTCCACATATCTCCTTGTCCGTCTTTGGAAGCCTTAGAGATTTTGACCCAGACGCTTCTGAGGACACGATCCCAGATGTTGGAGAACAAGGAGGGCCGAGGCATCATGACGAAGGGAAAAGTGAAGGCGACTGAACAAATTGATGAGGTAGAAGCACACTTCAGACGAAAGATTGAAGGAATTGATCATATCATCTCAGAGGTTCGGCAGGACATCTTGTAGAAAGTCAAGGTCACAAAACCAGTCAACCACTTGTCGGGGTAATGAATACGCCAGAAAGTCGTACGAGGGATATGTTCCAAATCCAAACCTAGTCTGTACGTGGGATAGGGACTGGTCATCTTCGTCTTGGGAAAATGACGGCCCGAGGGTAGTGAGGGGACCAGACCGGATGAACGACGCGTCTCACTAAGAAATGCATGCCTTGCAAGCTTCCTTCCGGTGCATCTCGTGGTCGGACCCCATCCGTGGAGCAGAAAATGAGGTCACGCATAGCAAGGTGGGTATCAGGATGCTCCTCGCCCAGGGTTCTTAGATACGCTCTCACTACCCCTACCATCTTCACAAATTTCGAAGTCAGCATTGCGTGTGAGGCGGAAAGCAGAGTTGGTTTGTCGAATTGTCTCATAATGCAACTCCAATACAGATGAGAAGAAAGGCACATCTCAGCAACGTACATACCAGCTTTAGTGCTTCCTGTCGTCGACCGGTACCGCGATACCAGTCGGCGAGACAATGTATTGAATTTGAGGTCCTCGGATGTTCCTCACCCCTGATCCTCTTATTCGCTTCAACCAATCGTTCCATGATTTCTAATGCCTCCTGCCCTCGGCCTACCTCCTTATAGATAATAGCAAGGTTGTAGATCGATCTAAGAGTGTCGGGATGCTCCACCCCTAGACTTCTCTTGCACGCGTCTACCACTCGTTCTGTCAGTTCCAGCGCCTCATCCCGCCGACCTAGTGCGTCATATCTATTGGCAAGACTGTTCATCGAGACGAGAGTCTCCGGATTCTCTTCGCCTAGCATTTTCTTATGTGCTTCGACCACTCGCTCGGTCAGCTTTAACGCTGAAATATGTTGGCCTACCCTGCCATAATTTATAGCGAGGTTGTCCATGAAGATGAGTGTAAAAGAGTGCTCCTCGCCTAGGGTTTTCATACTCGCTTTCACCAGCTGCTCCAACACCGGTAACGCTTTCTGCGTATGACCCCTTGCGCCATATTCAATAGCGAGACTGTGTAATGATGCGATAGTCTCAAGATGCCCCATACCTAGAGCTCTTTTTGCCACTTTCACCACATGTTGCATCAGCCGTAGTGCCTCCTGAGGGTGACCAGTCAGGCCATACAGCACAGCTAGATCACGAACCGACCTGAGAGTGTCGGGATGCTCCTCACCAAAGCTTCTCTTATTTACTTCCACCACTTTTACAATTAGCTGTAAAGCATCCTGTGACCGACCTGACTCCTTATACACTCGTGTAAAATCCTCGACCATCCTCTGAAAATCGGGTATTGCATCGTGACAACGGAGAAGTCCATCAATTGGTTTGCCGAGGCAAGCATCGACATGCGGCACAAGAGATCTCCGGTATCTGTAGTCTACGGTCTGATCGCTCCAAGGGACAGAAAGGGCCACTGTTGAAACTGTTTGTTGCCACACTAGTTCTTGATTCGAGGGACTCAGTCGATCTCGAGCCCACGTGTGCACGAGTGGATGAATGGAGATCAAATGATCCTTATCGCGATTGATGAGCGAGAAGGACAGCAAAAGCGATACTGCTGCTCGAAGAGGGTAGACATCCCATTCGTCACTGGTTTGACGGAGTACAATGCGCGGTGAGCTCGAGAGGATCCAGCCATAGGGCGGTTCGCTGCTCATCATCTCCCATGCTCGGTGAAACATCGCTTCGGGAATCCCCTCGTGGTGGAGGAAACTGAAAATATTAAGTAATTCGATAGCGTCTCGCCCAACCTCGCCCGACATGGCTGCAATCATGTTCCATGAAACTTCCCAAGTTGTGTATACTGTGTATTGGTAGCCCTGGCCTTGCACAGCTTTCTCGCTTAGCAGTTTCTGTCGATGCCGAGAGTATATCGCACAGTATTCCTCCATCCTGCACCGACCTTCTCGGATCACTGCACCTGCCTGAGCGATCGCTAGTGCCAAGCACCCCAACTTGTCAACGACTGGCTTTGCAGTCTCTCTTGCCGACGCGTCAGATGGATCGTGGACTCCGGCCGTCTTAAGAATCAACGTAATAGCTTCATCTGTCGTCATCGCACCTAAGAAGTACTTCCATACAGTGGCGTAGATACCACAGTTCTGGTTTCGGGTCGTAATCAAGATAACCCCTCGATTGCCAACCGGAAAGTATTGAGATATATCCAGCCGAGGATCGTCGGCGTTGTCCAGGATTAGGACCCAAGACTCGGGCGTGTTGGATAACCATCGTTTGACAGCATTCACATTGGGTTCTAGCGCGCAGCTGCTGGCAACCTGTAGGAAACACCGCTCGAGGCTCTCAGTACTGCTTGCATCAATCCAAAATATGCCCCAGAATCTTGACCATGGTCAGTTTCCTGTGTGAAGACAGAAACAGCGCGTGTACTTTTCTCGATGTTCTTCCGTAAACTTGAGGCATACTTGCGTCTTACCTGACCCGCCCAGCCCGTAAATGACAAATCTCCTCTGTTGTTGCGGCACGTTCAGGCTACTAGGTGGTAGGCACCCGGTCTCCAGTTGTTTCAGAACTTCTTCTCGTCCAGTGAAAACGGCGCTGGGATCTCGGGGCACCTCGAAGTGCTTGTTATGATATGGAGAAGGCGAGGGACCCGAATCTGTCACAACAGTTTAGTGGGCTATATGTTTGACTTGGTATCAAACTGCCAGCATTTCAACATACTTGCAATGGAAGCAGCATGGAAATTGTCTTATGTGACTAGTCAGCGTTTCGCCAGGGCTGTTCCCTCTAGTATTAACATACTAATAAACATGTCCCCGAGGTGGGCTCTAGCATTGTGGTCGATGATTACTCCTCGATACAAATGACCAGACTGAGAGGAATTTGCGTCTTGGGGACCAAAATCGGCCATGGTGGAGAGGATGATCAAAGATCTAGAGGAAAATATGATGGAAAAGATAATGGAGAAGGTGTGAAAGACAATTGACAATCAGTAGACGGTGCTGAGCATTTTAGGTGGGGTAGTACTGGAAACGGTGAGCGCCCTGCAGCTAGATAACAGCTGTCGCTCCATTCGTATTACCAGTAAAAAACGTGAAGTCCCTGTACTCCCTACAACCTCCATCCCGGCGAGACCTTTTCACATTCGCATCATTGCGACTGACCAATTTAACAATGGCGGAGCCTTTTGGCTTTGTTGCTGGGGCGGTCAGCATCTCGGCCGCCTTTACCGCCTGCGTCGATCGCTTCGGATACATCCAGTTTGGTCGTCACTTCGGGAGAGATTTTCAGACGGATCAATTGTCCCTCGATTGTGCCAGGCTCCGTCTTACATGCTGGGGACAAGCTGTCGATATCTACAATGATCCGAGACTGGGCAAGCACGAAGCTGCCGCGACTGAAATCCAGACTGCGAAAGACATCTTGCTACAAATGTTGGCATTGTTTGCCGACTCGGAAAATATCTCGAAGAAGTACAAGCTGAGCGCGAAAGCAGGCGAGGACCTTATGTCAAGATTTCAGGTATGTAGCAAGAATGATGTGTAGATTGCTTGAATTATTCTACCTCAGAATCTCCTGGGGGATGTCTTTGACCCCATAGAAATTTGGTGATATAGCCGACATGCGCAAAGGTCATAGCTGAGAACCCAAATTTTGACACCTTACCCATTTTTCGGCAACTGATATGGATCTCACCGTTTCAGCGCTGGAGAACAAGATGAAGCAGCTTGCCATCAAGCGACAGAAGGGGACTCATATCCTAAAGCTTACTAGCTGGGCTCTTTATCACCGTTCCGAACTCAAAGACCTCGTCGAAAGCATCACATTACTCATTGACAACATCGAGAAACTTTTCCCCGCTCCTCAGGGGCAGATCACGCTTGCAAGAGCCGAAGCCGCAGAAATCAACAACAGAGAATCTCTCAAGCTGGTTGAAGAGGCAGCTCAGGCTGTAGATGGCCTGCTTAGAAAGACTGCACAGGAAGTGCTTGCTGGCCATCGGTACTTGAATGTTGGGGTTAGAGGAAAGGCACAGACCGGTGACGCTTATAGTAATGACTGGAAAGGGACTGCGATAGGGGCATCTCATACTTATGACGGAGTAGAGGTAGGAAAGGATGGAAAGGCTCTGATTGGGAACAAGTACGGCGGAAAAGACTTCTGGGACGATTAGTCGAACACATGGCAATAGCCAAAAAGTATGAGGCAGAGGCATCTCACAATGATTTCCCCAAGCCTTCTTTCATAGGCTCGACACAGGAAATCTCTGAAAGAATACGGATGTTGCGTATTGAAGCGGCTGTTGCTGGCGATGTTTGCTATCGATTTCAAGGACGCAGTACCATGAGAAGTTAAACTGCTTCGTATCTGAGCACTCTAGAGCAAGTATGGACCGGAGTCGAAGAGTTGCAGTGATTGGTCGTCGGTGCACAAGCAGTTTGATGACTATTCTGCAACAAAAATCGTGGACAGCCAAGCCTCGAGGTCTTGGCATACGGCAACGTCACGTGATGCGTCTCACTTCTAGCCCCGTGGTCCTACAGCCTCGTAGTGTAAAATGCACTATATTACATTGTTCTGATCACCATGCGCTTGGAGTCGCAAAGAAAATCTTTTTGTGACTTTCGCAGGCTCTCAGTGATGTGTATATTCTATAAACGAATATACCTTACGGAGATCGGCGACACGGCATCAAATGTCTTGGACAATGCTGCGTTGTAATCTCAGCCTCAAAGGCTGTGCGACATGGGACGTGATGAGTTCACCCCACCCGCTCCTGCTTCCGGAAAGCTTTCGGACACGACCGGTGTCTGATCCGACACTGGACTCCAGAGGTATTTGCCGAATATCTATACCGTTTATGCCCGAAGGTCCAGTTTGTTTTGGACTTAAAGATGTTGCGTGTGGGAGATAGGGAAGGAAACTTATTCAAAAGGCGGGATCAACGTATCACATCTCTTCAACGGAAGCGAGGACCACGGAGTGGATGTCTTGAAACGGCACAGAACGAGCTTAGCACCTCATCTGGCTCGGAAAGAGGCGTTGAGCCCCGAGCTGATCTCGAGCGGATTATCTGCAGTCTATCGGGAGAGGCGTTCAGCCTCCAGCTGAGCTCGAGGTACATATCTGCAGTCTACTGATGATCATGCATCGAGCGCTTCGCTGGCACTAATAGCGTGAAGTTCTTCCCTGCATGAGTACTACCGCCCGCCCCTCTTTAGCTATGGCGCTCCGAAACAAAGCTGTGAATGGAAAGGCTTGCGTTGGATCAACTGCCTGGCTATTTTATTTTCTTGGTCGTCTCAGCACACGTTGCTCATTACGCATCCACTACAGCGCGAAATAATCCCGTCCAAGGCTACGCGAAGATAGCATTATCTACTGCTCATACTCGTGTGTATGCTACAAGGTAGGACTAGAGCGATAGAGCTGTCCCGGAGGATTGTATATCGAAAGGTAGCTTAGGGGTTTGAGAGAGAATGTGTTAGCCTGATGCATGTACTAGGAAAAGTGGTGTATGCTTCTTTTGGATGGGTAAATTATTTTAAGGGTGAATGTCCGTGTGGACGAAACGCATATGGGGATGCTTCCCAGAGTATCGGAATCGTTTGATGAATGGCCCAGGTTGTCTGTAGCTCTCGCATACTCCGTTCCAGACCTTTTAGCGGATTCTTTCAGCTCGGTCTAGAAGAGAGATAACGTCCGCGTTCGACAGTGTCCTCTTGATTGGACGTTTTCAATCCAGAGCAATGATACAAAATGCCGCAGGTCCCCCACCTACTCACTTTGCTCCCATCTATCATTCACTGTCCATCTCTCCGCTTGTCTTTTTCCCAATCTAAAACACAGCCAAGCAACAGATAAACATGGTGGTATGCCATTCAAGAACCCCTCCGACACCGCAAATTTCTCTTGCTGACAATCAACTCTAATTTCTTATGCCCCAAAGCCCAGGCAGTGCACTCTATGAAGAGGGTAAAAACATGACAGAGTCCCAAGAAATGTCACACCAAGGCTCACATGTGTGCTGGCCGTTTCAGTCGCCAGACTGTTCAGAGCAGGATGGACAAACCCAGAGAAAAGCTACCACCTGGAGGCGATCTTTTACATCAATCACGAGGGCCCTGACGCACAACGTCACTTGAAAGCGTACGCCGATTACCAGTGCGTATACACTCCCGCCCTACATCTGGCTCCTGTTCATTAGTACTACTCTCAGGCAGCAACTCCAGTGCGCTACGGCTATAAAAGATAACTTCCACGGAACCCGGCGTGCCTGCTATACCGGAGACAGCAGCACCGATGTGACTCCCTGCCAAAATCCGGAATGCTACTTTTGCCGTATTATCACTTGTTCGTTCAGTCTGGCCCACGCTGGTGAGTAACAGGCTTGGAGTCGTAGTCTGGGAATACCACTGAAAGTCGCATTTGATCAGGTGCCCAAGGCATGTTCGGTAAGGGAATTTACACAAGCAGTGTCTCGTCAAGTAGGTGATCTTGTATTTCACTCATCCATGAGCGGACCTCGTGACCGACACTGCACTATAGAGGCGGACGGGTACGTGTGGAACCATCATATTCACTCGAAAAAACATACAATGTTTTTGAGTAGTGTCGTCACCGGTCGAGTCGAAAGACTCTACCAGGCGTCACATGGCAGGACATCGCCTGATGCTGGTTTTGATTCGGTAAGGCTCCCGGTGACAAAGGGAGCACACTTGAGCTGACCTCGCTGTGACAGGTCGAGGCCGTTACCAAGAGCCAGGGTGGGTCTGTGGATTATCCAGAAACGATTGTCTACCGTGAAGACGCCATCCTCCCTTCGGCGGTAGTGGTATACACTAGGCATCATTGAGAACCATCAGTATCGTTCAGTGGCTGCCTTGGATGTCTGGAGCTAGTCAGTGGATAGTTCTAGTAAGGTTCTTCAATCTGTTGTTGGGAACGGTACCAGCGGCTATTCGATTGCTGTCACGCTTAATTTGAACAATCAAGTGAAGCTTCGCAAAATAATCCTGAATTCTACTATATCATTTATCTCGTTCAATGTGACGACCCTCTTAATGTGACTGACTGTGTAGAGCAAGGATAGGTAGTCCTACCTTGTTGGCATTGACGATCGCTAAAACAAGAACACGGTGTGGGCAGATGACGTTGCGGACGAGCGAACCACAGTCTGGTTCAGCAACTCTGACCTGCATCGAAGAACAATAAAAGGCTTCGCGGACCTCTTCATTTAATCGAACCCGCTCTATTTATAGTTGTTTTGCAACACAGTAACTTGAATGTGCAGATATTGAAGAAGCAGATTCTTCGTGACCTCAGCTGTTCAAGCGACCGTATCCGTTCTCCTGCGATTTGCCATAATTACAGAATGATCCAGATAAAGTGTGTCACACGCTTTGCATGTCTCTGAGCACTCCTCATTCCTGGAAAACCCAGCGCACGTATATTCTCTGACGAATCCGGACTACTGACCCGATCTGCTGTAGAGTACCGGTCGTGAGCATGTACATGTATTAATCATAAAGCGCTGGATCGCGTACATGATACCCCTCTTGTTTCCGTACCGAATCAGACTAGTCGAGCTCAACCTTTTGACCAGAACAGCGAGCACCCCTGCTCAAGATTTGCAGGTGGCGTTACATTGGAAAGAGAAAAGAACCTTGATATTCTGCTGTCGTGGTTCCGTTAACCGACACCTTCCTTTGAGAAGATGTCGGAGGCGAGCTGCGCCACGGCACACGCGAGGAGGCTCTCTCGTATATGCTTGAGATGGCGTCCCGTAGCCGCCACGAAGAAGTCGACCTCGATCGCCCCAGGCTAACCAAGTGGGTGGACATGGTGTCTTCGCTGTGCGGCATCATCAGCGACTACGAGCCGTCCGGCGACGTGGAGGCGATGGACGTGTTCTATGCGGCCGAGTCGGGGGTCATGCCGTAGGGGCTTTGGGAGGATAAGTTGAGGGGGTGGAATGGGATTACGAGGGCGGGGGTGAGGATGCATGAGTGCGAGGGCACCTACCATACCATGTTGGCGGCGGCGCATATCGTTGAGTTTCAGAAGACGTTGAAGGCTGTTCTGAGCGAGCGGGGTATCTAGAGCGTTTAGATAGATAGTCGTGCATTCTTTCAACTCGTAGGGTTTCTCTTTTCCCAGGCAACCCGTTCTTGGGTCAACCCTTTCCATCATAGACGGATGCTTGACGATTGTCTAAAATTAAAAGCAGAGCCTAGAGCCACTGATACCTAGACTCCGAGTTTAAAAGTTTTAAAAAGGTTTGACGTGCGAAAATGGGCTGATCCAGACTACAATGCGCCCGACGTTCCTGGATACCAATGGTCCGAAATAGCTTAACGATATCGTTAACCATTAAGGCTACTCTACAGCAAGCTTTGCTTGGGGGATCTTATCGGATAAAATCTGTTGGTCCAGCGGCATTTGTATGACGGTTTCGGGAACGGCAGCATTCATTCCATCGTCAGACATATTGATTTTTTATAATTCATCTAGGACTTGAGAGGCCGTGACTAGGCTGATAGATTGGAGCAATATAACAGATATAGGGGAGAAGATCAAGGCCTGTTTGCTCGATGAGAGCATGAAAGAGGGCCCCATCCCTGTTGTTGTCTCAATTGATGAGATCTTCGTCGCTGTCATCGATCAACATTGCCTGCCAATCGTCCTGCCTTTGCGGCCGGGTTTGAGTTTCCAAAAGGTCGCAGATGTAGAAATGCCCATTCTACTTTGCCAGGTCTATTGCTCTTGCGAATTGTGCACGATCCTTGCCTCCGGATCCAGCTCCAGCGTTTAACAGTATCTGCACCATATCCAGACGGCCGTGCTCCGCAGCTCCCTCCAGCGCGGTTCTACCGTCCACCTTGGAACCAGGAGCGTCCACGTCAGCTTTTAAGTTCAGTAGTGTAATCGCAATCTGGGCATAGCCCCCGATAGCCGCGAGCTGAAGGGCGGTGCCACCGCCTCGTTGAGCAGCCGGGGCATTGACGTTGGCGCCGTGATTCACGAGGAGCTCGACAATACCGATACTACCAACTTCTGCGGCTTTTTGCAATGGGGTGCGGTTGATCCGCCCTCGAGTAGAAACATCGACGTGGGCTCCGTGTCTGATCAAAAGTTGGACCGTACAAGCATTCCCCGTACCCACAGCAGCTATAAGTGCCGTGCTTCTGGGTGGAATCCCTGTCCCCACGAAGAATAATCCATTTACCTGCGACACGATACTGTTTGGATTGTAATCTGAAAGCAAGAGCAAAACTGTGAATTTGGTGGTGTCGTTCTGGTCCTTGATGATTGCCTGCCCGAGAGGGGTTGCAAATTGAATGCCCAATGCAGTCATCTCCTCAGTCCTGACCCCTTTCTCGATCATCCTTTTAACGACAGGTACATTTTCTTTCTGAATGGCCTGTGAGAGGGCCAAAGATCCACATACCATCCGACTCCTAGGATATCTCGTACTGTGTCTGTCGAGAATCAAACCTAACAACTCTTGGTTCTTGTGCTGTGATGCCTTGCTAAGAGCCCATGCATCGTCAGGGTCTGCCCCCTGATCAAGGAGATAGCATGCCATATTGAGATCTCCGTTTTCTGCGGCGGCTTCTAAAGCAGTGCCACCGCCGATGCGGGTTCTGAAGTTGTTTATATCTGCTTCGGCAGACAACAGAATTTCAACTAATACAGCATCCTTTTTCTTTACAGCAATGGTGAGCGCTGTGTATATACCGTCTCTGCCTGAACATGCGTTGACGTCAGCTCCTGCAAGGATCAGGTCCTTGACCACGGCATGGTTCCCCCACTCGGCTGCTAGTGCGATCGCTGGAGTCCGCTGGTTAAGGAAATCATGTCGGCTATCATCATAGTTGGGATTAGCGCCTGCGTCAAGAAGTGAGTATACAAGAGCGGCGCTATGTCTCTTTAGCGCTTCGAAAAGCGACGGTCCAACTTCCTCATCCGACATGGAACCGGTGTTTACGTCTGCGCCAGCATCAATCAACCTTGTTGCAACTTCATCCTGTCTATTCCTAATTGCGATCCTGAGATGGAAGCCCATAATCGTTGGGCTTATCTTGCCTCCAACATGAATTGAACGTTCGATGGCTGGAATGTCTCCCACCTCTGATGCTGCGAGCAACGCCGCATCTATCTGCTTTCCGTCCTCCAATCTGGCCAATGCATCATGTCCACCAAACAGCTCAAATACTCGCGCATTCTGGAGTCTGATAGCTGCCGCAAGTGGTGTGATTTGGAGTTCTCCAATGCTGTTAATGTCTGCTTTTCTGTCAAGAAGGAACTGTATCAAATTCTCGTTCCCGCTTGCCACAGCATAGGGGAGTGTGTCACCAGTCAGGGAGGCTCCGTTTTTGAGAAGTACCTCGACTATTCCAAGGCTGGCCCTTTGAGCTGCGACATCTAATATGTGTGTGGGAATACTCGGTAAATCACTATCTTTGGTGACAATGTGACAGTTGAGATCTGCGCCAACCTGGATCATGGTCTGGACGATATCCATTGCTGTCTGATCATCCAAAAACTTGATTGCTCTGTGGAATACTCCCCACTCGCTCCACTTAGTAACGTTTTTACGAGCATGTGCGGACATGATGAGGCTGACGAGTTTTCCATCACTAACAATGGACTGCATTTGGCGCTCAGAAAGGTCGCCACCTCTGTCAAGCAGCATCTGGAATATCTGAAAATCCACTGCAGGATCTCTGGTAAAGGGGTGTACACTAACAGCACAGTCAAGAGCGCCATGGAAATCTATATTCAGTGAGTGTGTCCTGATGACGTCTGCGCCATATCTCAGTAGGACCTCTACCACACTTCGGTGGCGTAATGCTGATGCTCGCTCGATCAGAGTATAGCTTGCGTCGCTCAGATTCAAGAATAGTTGGTTTACGCCGACGTCTAGAGTCTTCTCGTTGAGTAGCAGGTTGACGATCCTTGCGTCTCCTCCTTCAATAGCTCCTTTGAAGAGATTTTGGGCGATCGCCTGAGATGAGTAGCCTGGGCTCGTAAGGATTAGCTGATAGAGCTTTTCGTTCGTTTCTTTCAGTAGAAAGCGGATGACATCGCCGGTGGAGAAAGCACCAAGTCCTGCAAAATTGTTGGCGACGGAGAATAGAATTTGGCGATGAAGAGGTGAAGTGAAGATTTGGGTAGCCGGAGAGGTGACAGAGGATTCATGGATATCCTCCCCAGCAATTGAATTTGATACCACGGAGTTCAAAGCGGTGAAAGCAGCATTGCCTGAAGTCCATACGTCGGATGCGGTATGACCAATGCTGCTAACATCGGCTGAGGTACCCTGCAATGGCGCTCTGTTGTCTTCGATGGAGTCATCTTTCCCCCAGTCTACACCGTTAACCCTGTCCGAGTCCGTGAGTCTTTGGCTCATCGTTCGTGGTCCGGTCGGAGACTGACAATGAAATCGGCCATTGCGCTCATTTACACTGTTCTCGAGTGCATAAAATGGAATATCCATGGTCAAGGATGATGCTTTGTCCAAGGTTGGGGTCCTAATTGTGATGCCTTGGGACAATTGTGGGGCGACATCTAAGACTCATTCAATTATTGCAAGCTTAATGAATGGACTGAAGACCTTACTCGAGCATTGCGCTTGGGAACTTGGTACGGAATAACGCGCAATTTCTTTGTGTACCGTCTCACGCAGTAGGCGCTTTCCATACCAGTAAACCTCGGAATCTTTTCCCAGGCGGTTCCGCTCCGATATGCAGGCAGATATCTGTTCCCAATCCTCTTTCTTCATGTTTTTGCTCCAGTGCCATCGGCTAAAGCGTGCTTCGTACTGAGATTTCCTAGTAAACAGTCAATTTGTGCTATCAAAATTACTCTATTCTAAACATCTTGTTCTTACGTCGCAGAGAAATTATAGACATTTTTCATGGTTTCTATCACTCCATGTTTACCTTGCAACTTCTTGTCCTCTTGCAGCCAAAGACGCTCCAAAGCTGGCTTGTGATTCAGCCAGTCCTCCTCACTGATCTTCTTTGCACCTTGAGTAGGCATTTTGACAAGGCGTGTGGGATCAGATTAAAATCTCAAAAGTGTAAGAAATGCTGTAGCATCTTCTTGTTGAAAGAGGAAGATGGAGAAAATGTCCAGCTTGTGAGGCATACAAATAATGTCAGCTGCATGCCGCTAATGAATGGTTGCTTATAATCCCTGATATGCTACAAATTGATTGGCCAGGACCAGAACCTGTGCCAAGACGGATCGCCTCGTCAGATTTCGGCAAGGGCCACTTGAGTCGACCCACGACGCCCCCGTCTATAAGCTGCCGCACAATGGATAGCATTACCCCTAAGCTATGCTTTTTCTAAGCGCCTAGATTTTGAACTGTGATTGGGACAGGTAAGTGTTTCCGTGGATCCGTGGATCCATGCCCGTCCGTATTGTGAGCGCGAATAGCCCAAACACCCTCTATCCTTTCCCTCTCTACCCACCATTTCATACGTGGTTTATGAGAATTGAATTTGTTGAAGACTAGCCAAGCTCGTTACATGACTCGAACTGTAACAATTTTTTTTCTGCTTAGACCTAGACGATGATGAAGCAAGCTACATCTTCGAATATACTGAGAGCAAGAGGCAAGATAGCTTATGGAATTGCAGTAGCAGACAAGGTTTTGATATAGCTTGTGGTTAAGGCTGCTGTCAAGTATACACTTGTATGGTTGATAGAGAAGAAGCACTTGTTCAGGATTCAAGCCATGCGTCTACAGTCCCTCACGCCAGTGTTTCCGATCGTCCTACTAGTTCTTCTAGATCTGTGCTTCAATTGCCAGGGATGATTCTGCTATTATCGTGAGTCTAGGACAAGTTCTTGCATGAAGATGATGCGACCTTTGAAGACGTAGGAAGACTTACGGAATGCCCACGGTAGACCCGTTCTCCAATTGATGGGAAGCTGGAAACCCGGTTTCGACAGAGATGGCCACCTGAATTGTGACGACATATGTTCCCCCTGCGGATCGTCGAAGGGACAGCGGATCCGGCTGTTGTGTGGCTGAACAAATTGCAAACCAACGATCAGGAACAGTGTCGAGATAGTGTGTTGCTGCGAGAACTTACGACGCTCGTGCGACTCTCCCTCCTGACGTCGAAAGCATTGCCACAATAAGACTGCGGTGCAAGGCGCTGCAACAACTAGACTCACGATCGCAACAATAGCTTCTATTGAGAGATGCATTTTCGGGAAGTATACGAGTGTGAGAGCGATGAGGTGATTAAATTTGGAATGCACAAAAGACGAGCAGTATCAGGACTGATTTTGCAGCTGTAACAGCATATAAAGGACTCGCTGGATAAGTAGACAAATTGGAATTCAAAAGTTTTCGGGCATATTTGATGAGCGACTTCTAGTCCTGTGTCATGTGAAAGGCATCCCACGTAAGAATCGCTTGCGTCTCGGCCAAAACCTGGATGAAGAATCCTTTAGCCAACAGCTTCTGGAGGTAGCCAATTGCCGATCTGTGAATCGCTAGCGTTTTACGAGACCTTCTTGAATCAAACATTAGGCCGGACGTCCTCCAAAAAAGGCGGATTGCGGACTTGGCACCCAGATTTTGGTTTTGTCCAATGGGAGACTTCCGAGTCTGTGAGGTGTGAAAACTACATGTCACGTCTGCCACACCGCTAGCCACAGATATCCATCTCAGCTTGAATGTAAACTCTAGTTTGATAATTTCGGCCGCACAAGCAGCCGATGGACGTGCGAAGAATTCGTGCTGTGAGAAGGGAGTGTCTGGGGTCATACTCTCGCTCCCTATGCCTCATGTGGAAGTAGCCCACGTTAGAGAGCCTTGCTGCAACTGATCATCGTCAGTATCCTCGACGAACTTGGTTTCTCCCTCAAGGAAAAGGCTCTCTAGCTGCTCTTCGAAGCCTTGCAAAATAGCCTGACTCTTGCGAGTTGTCCCTCACCTTCAGTATCTTTGCTAATGTATCTACGTGGATTCGCAAATCTCTGGGTTTTCCCTTCAGTCTCTATAATCAATATTCAGTCTAGATGCAAGTTACCTTGATTCAAAAAGCTAGACCAGAATGGACGCCTACCTCCGTGATTTATACCCTTCTCTTTCCCTATTATATCAGATCGGTCAAGCTCGATCTGGTGGTAGAATGGTCAGCCGGCAGATGAGATACCTAACTTCGATTTTGGGGCTTGAACGCATCCTCTAAATTGAATTGTTGCACCGATGCAAACCGGCTAAAGCGTATACTCGGTGCCAACGAGAACTTTTGATCAAGCCATATAAGCCAAAGCTGTATCAATGCCGCTCTCTTCAGTAAGGCCCGGTCCAATCTCTCGGGCTGCTCGCATCATAATGGTGTAATACGCCGCTCTCAAAATACTCAAACGAGCATACATCGAAACCCAGCGATCAAAGTCAAGGTCGCGCAGCCATTCAATCTGCAAGGTCGTGGCCCACGCGTCTAGCACCTTTTTGCAGGCGGCAGAAAACGTCTCCCGCCAGAAATTGGTAATGACTTGAGAAGACGCGAGTACACCCCATGACGGCGCGCCAACTTCTGAGAGTGATGATGTTGCCGTCGCCACTATTTCGTCAACAACGATGGTGAAATGTGGGTTTGTGGCCCCTTTGCATTTCACGAATATATGGCGCATACATTGATCTGCTCGCATTATTATCTCCCATGCTGTAGCTATCGGAACATAGACGCTTGGATCGCTTTCATCGAAATCTAGATTGATGGTTAAAGGCTGCGGCCTTTTGGCGTTCAGATCGACGATCAAACTGTGAACCGCAAGCACGTCTTTCGATTCAATGTGGCGAAGCAACTTTTCAGTGACCGACGGACCTGGTGTCATCTTTTCTGTGGAAGAATCCACCCTATCATTGATGTTCTCCCACCGTAGGTGGGGTGAGGAGCACCCATGACTTTCAATGAATGGCTCTCTGCGTGAACTGAGCTCGGGGGAGAGGACAAAAGCGTCTCCAGGCCGCAACATCCTCTTTAGGATCTCCACATGGTGTGCCTTTACGATGGCTTCCGAGAAATGTGCACACCAGCTACGAACGACAGATGGTGGAACGGCCACGTATGCCTGGGGGATTTTGATGTTAGTATGACATTCTACAGCGCTAAAAGAACTTGAAGGATGTTGCGAGGGAAAAGATAACTAAATATTTATTGTCAATGCCTGTCTTGCAGTGCATGGTATAACAGGGTTGAGGAAAACAAACTTACATCGACATGTGCAAAGGCCATGAAACATGCTGCCCCGCCGATGGTATCATTCTGGCTATTCTCTGGCCAGCCTTGTGCTCTTAAGACTGCAAGATTTCGCGATAGATGAACTTCAAGAGTCATCATCTCGGGTCGATAGGATCTATCCTTGAACCTTCCGAAGACAGTATTGGCCCAAACACCGCGCTCCTGACGCAAAGCGCGGCCATGCCATCTAGCGGTTTTAACACCAATGGCTGGCTCATTGGAAAAGACGCTGTAGTGAAGCAGGCATCCCAATACAGGGTGTATAGACGATGAGACACCACCAACTCCTCCCGCTAACGTGATTTCTCCTGTCGTTGGTGAGTATCTGGACACTTGCATGCCCATGGCAATGCATGTGAGCATAAGCGTGATAGTATCCACTCGAGTTGGTGCTACCGTAAGGTCATCGGGTACTCGATCTCCGCTCTCCTCCTTGACACAAACATCTTCCGGACGGATACAATTAAACATGACCAAGTCCTGCAAAAAAGAGATCCAGCAGCCTTTGGGATGATTTTCGAAGCTCTCGAATCTTATTCGCTTTATGCCAGATCTCTGGAGACGGTGTATCGACTTGCACAGTCGGGCTCACGCCAAGCGCCGAATAAATAGATGGAGGCAGAGCGAAGAGGATGGCTTGATATTTGACAGTAAAACGAAATTGACGCCAGTGCCATTGCCGGTTACCACCTTTAGTAAGGCCGCCTGTCACGATGCGATCACATTTCCGAATCACGTACGCCGTCGCCATAAATTGTTGAGTGAGCTGCGCAGCTGCAACGACGAGGGCAACGACTGCGACTACAAGGGCGGCCAAAGCAGCCGTGTCCTGCATGGTCGATGTTTGCTGACAGAGGAAGCACTTAGGATGATGCAATTGCAGGATGCTGATGGAGTAGAGTAACGTATCTCGAGAGGTGAGATAGAAGTCTGGAAAGGGGAGGCCATGCAAGGTTCGAAGTGAGCAGTGAACATTAAGAGCTATATCAGCGCATCTTCGTGAAATATACTACCGTCATCGCGAGGCAAGCTGAGAATGTCACGACAATGTATCCGCCAGGTCGATTCACCCTTGGACGTTTCAAGGGCAAAGTCTAAAACTACGTTAGGCAACTAGGGTACTTGGCAAGCCTCTAGCGCCTCCCACAGCCAAACATTTCGGTGATGAGAGGCAGTGATTGCTCTACATGCCATGACGCATGCAACTCCCTCCTGGTTCTGAAGGCCGTTGTGGGGTCTTTTGGGAGTTGGTCTTGCAGCGGATCGAATGATGGTGGTGCAACTGCTGTCTCTGCACTGGTACCTGCATTCACGACGGGATAGACCTTTACCTGCAGGACTTATGTCGTGACTAATAAGTACAGCGGCGATGTGCTGGTGACAAAAACTGGACCAAGACTACTTCTCCCAACCACTAATTGAGATCATTCTTATACAACGGATCAACCTCGGTCTGTGCGACCCAAAGCGACCAATCCTTCAACAAGCCTGCATCATTCATGGCAACGCAATCCGCAGCCTCCCTCGTCGTCAAATACTCCAGGCTGCCGGGATCCTTACCAACCCCCTTCTGCACCTCCACCGCCGTCGCCAGCACCTCCGCATTCCAAGTCGTGTACACCGCGCGATAGACCGCCTGCTCGACGCTCGTCGCCACAGTCGCAAAACCGTGCCCGCGCTGCAAGACCAGAGTGTAATCCGGCAGCGTGTTATTCTTCGTGACATTGTGCGCAGGGGTCGAAAACATATCCGCGAGCGCGCCGCCCAGCCGTGCGTTGTTGATGAGCATGTTCTGCGTGTCGTTGGGGGAGTAGTATCCCGCGATATCAAACACCGGCACCGTTTCCCCCATGAAGCCGGTCATGTGGTAGGTCGGTTCGAACGCCACGTCGCTGATCCCGAACGGGATCACGCTGCGCGCGTGGCTGTGCACCACGCTGCTCTGGCTCGGATAGCGCTTCAGGATGGCTTGGTGGATCCAGCGCTCGTCGAACTCCGCGCCGCCTGTGCGGGCGTCGGCGGCAGAGACGGGAGAGCCGTCGCTGACGTGGTATTCGGAGAGGTCTTGGGCGCTCGCGATGAGGGCGGGTGGGGTTTTTCCGGTCATGAAGAACGTGCTGGCGTTGAGAGGGTTGCGCACGGAGATGTGGCCGAGGCCGTCGAGGACGGAGTTGTAGTCGAGTATGTGGTTGGCTGTGATGAGTGTCGAGAGGACGGCGGTTAGGTTTACGGCGACCATGATCGCTTTGGAGGATGGAATAAGAGGTGATGGAGATGGGGAGGTTGAGATAGGGATATCATGTTCTCGATTTCGTCCGAACTGACGAGCGTGCATTGCGTTCGTCACCACGAACGTCATAACAATATGTCACCGACACCGGAATTGCAGAGAAGGAAAACTTTTGTACCTTCCTAATCGGTACTCTAGACTGAGACCGTAGGTAGGTATTGTTTCCCCCGGCCCCACTTGGCAATTTTCGTGCGCACGGCGGTGGGCGGCGGCCATGTTCGGTTGACGAAGACGGCCTTAGCCTCATGCGCAGTTCGAGGTTCTCGAGAAGTCAAATCGCTGGTATGCACTAACCGCAGACTTTTTCTTCTGTACGCTTGACCATCTCCTAGCTTCGGAGCAGTCGTCCGATTTCCCTGTCTCTACCTCTCCTAGCGAATGGGGTGTATTGCAACAGTAGTGTTCAAAGACGAATCACTCCTGGAGCGGGTTGAAATAATACCAACAGCGTAGGTGTTGGATTGAGGCGGGTGGGAGAAGCTCGTTGTGTCCGAGAGCCTGACGGGCGGAAGAGGCGGTTGCACGCCTTTTTCCTTTGTTTTTCCAGTCAAGTCTTGAGATAGGTAGGTAGTTCGATTTGGAAAGCTTGGCGTACAGATAGCTATCATATGCGGAAATTTATATACCTAGCCAGCTAGCTAAGGCATAATAGGACAGACACGTAGAAACAGAAATATGCGCTCTGGCAGAACTTTTCTTCGCAGAACAGATGGTCCGGAAGAGATTAAAAGGGTATGGATACCAGACGAAAAGTCCCACCAGCGATGTGATGTCTTGAGTTCGGGCGGGAGTTGCAACAACCCGGAGAGACTGTCTGCAGGCGGGAGTAGGAAGAGGTAAGCGTGTCGAATTGCAGGCACCCATGCGCTGGGGGATATTCCACTACCTGTTCGCTGTGGCCTCTGTCATCCGGCGGCGGTTTGGCGCTCCTTGGCTAACTGACAAGCAGAGATTGTTGAATCTCGATGCTGTCATTCTCATCTTCACGATGAAAGGACAGGTCTAAATCTGTATGTAGGTAGAGAGAGGCGCGCGTGTTTGGGAGGCAAGACTCCCCTTCCATCCCTTCCACCTCATCACCCACATTTTGGGGTTGGAGAGGAGATCGGGGGTGGGGCGGGGGGAAGGGCAGAAAGGTGCCGGTGTCCGATGTGATTGGTGAAGCAGAGGATATTGTAGGTGGCATGTTGTGCATGAGTGGGCTTTGGGTCCAGCAGAGGGCTTTGGGGACGCGGAGCCTTTTCTTGTATGGTCCAGCCGTTCCTTTCGTATGATGTCGGGAGAGTACAAGCAGGGTGCGTACTGCCCATCTACGGCCGAAGTCGTCAGAAGAAGTACTCTTTCATTGGGGGTGAAAGGGCTTGTTGCGGACGTGGTGGTGTCGGACTACTTGCGTCTTTAGTAGTCCGACGAGAAATCAATATGCACAAGGTCAGGCGCCAACTCGCTTTTTTCTGGTGGTGGTACGTTTTGTGAGTAAAGGTTATGGCAGGGGACAGTGATTGCAATGCCTGGTCAATGATATCTACGAGTTGAAAGACACAGCTTCAAAGACGATCTGGATGAAGGGTCATTGCCATAACAACGTGCTCGCTTTCCGATATCTTTTAGTAGTATACAACGCTCAGACCGAAGCCACCAGAATAAAATCACTGGTTGCCTAGTTTCGCGTCCTCTTCATCCGACTTTGGCACTCCGACCATTTTCGGCACGGTCACGGCATTGATCTTGCGGAAAGCCTATGAGGATAGCCAATGTCAGCAGCTGTACGTCAAACTCTCCAATAAGCCTCATCGTATCACTGGCGGCAGCACAGACCTGCCACACCCAAGTATTCCAAGTGAAAGACCAGCCCCAGAACCACCACCCCTCGTAATAATGCAACCACCACCAGGGGTTTGCAAGCTGATCAATACTCACATTTTGGAAGGAGCTGTCAGGCAGCTTGCCGTCCCACTTGTCCTCAACCTTTGTGATCTTGCCTGTCGCCTTGTCGTAGAAGATGTTGATTTTGCTATCGATGGTCTGCTCTTTACCAATGCCTTTGACGACGTAACGCGTACGCAAGTCCATGGCGATTGGGTTGCCACCAGAAGTGACTTCGTGGTGGAGGCGCTCAATCTCGGAGAAGGCAGCCTGGAGGCCGTACCATTGAGGTTCGTATTGCTTGCGGCCTACGGCTTTGGTGATGGGGTCTTCGAAGACGCCCTCGTCATCCCATAGTTGGAGCTTCTTCAGCGACGGTCGACCTGCAAAGAGCTACATGTTGTCAGGCCTCGGCAAGGTGTATGGTATTCGGCAGCCGAGACTCACATCTAGCACACTTCCAACAATTGTCCGCTGCTGATCATCCAGACTGACGCCGCTGGCAGTCTTAATGTTGGTGTTCTCGATGTTGAGATCGCCCGTGCCTGCGTAATCTGTCAGATGAGAGTTGGTCAATGGGTCGTGAGAATGTATCTAGCATACCTGACGACATGTTGCGTATTTGATTGGTAGAAAGAGAGTATAGTTTGTTGGTGAATAGACTGGATGAGGTCGACGCCCTGATGGTTCTCTGAAAATTGGTAGGAGAGATGGGAAGACGCATGTGTATTCTTGGAAGATGAAGGGAGTCAAGAAAGAGAAGGCTTGGGAGAAGAGTGGGCGCTTTTGTATTTTGACTTGATGCTAATCGAGTGATTTAGCATTGCATCATCGTTGCGGATGAGCTGCGGAGGAACGTCGTACTCGTACACTAAACTAGTGTATAATAGACGGATCTTCCCGCCTGACATGTGGGGCAGCTTTCGAACGCCTGATCACGTGACCTTTGTTAATCGTACGAGTAAACCCAACCCAACAGTCTTGACTCAGGTACTTGCATCATGTAGCAGACCGCTCATGACTCTTCATGGCCTGCTGTTGCGACCCCTAAGATCTCTGCTTCAAGGCCAGGCACATGAACATATTCAATCCCCGCTTCCTCCAGCTTTGCTCTGCCAATGTTCTCTCCCACGAACTTCTCAGGTTCCTTCGCGCCTACATAAACGACCCTGATCCCACCTCTCTCCAGAATCGTTTCCGTGCATGGTCTGTTTCCACTCGCCCTCTTGTTGCATGGTTCCATGGTGGTATACAGGACAAGCTTCTGCGCTGCTCCTCCAGTCTCCGGTGGTGCACTTTCCTGCGGCTGGACCATTTCCGCCTTAGCAAGGCAGCACTGCTCGGCGTGGGTATTACCCGGAAGCTCCATTGTATAGCCGGTGGACAGTATCTTATTTGCGGCTTCGTCAACTAGGACAGCTCCGACGCAGAAGTTGGTCGCCTTCCGCGGGGCTTTTTTGGCCAGCGAGAGAGCGTAGCGCATGTACGCCAGATGATCGACAGGTGCAATTGAGGAAGGTTCTGCCATGTTGTTCTGGGGCTGAACTTCCTAGTGGCTGGCTGGAGTTTCGATTCGTAGTCGTATCTTCTTGTAAGCAAAATGAAATAATAATAGTCTTACGAGCGTTTAGGTAATGTTACGAGTGGTACGGTGTCAAATATTTAGCGCAATTAGATACCTCTGATACCACCGTTAATTGACCATAATTATGCATTATATCTCACTTGGAAACACTCGTAAATTTAAATGATCTGAATGTTCCTAGATAAATCCATATAAATACGACCATACAAGTCGATGGACTGGATGACTACATGAAGCACCACATCATGCCCATTCGAGAGAACGATACCTTTCAGAGACTCAGAGAAAGTCTAAAAAGGAAAGTAGGCCAGGTAGATAATAGTCATGACAAGATGGCACTAAAATGTTTCTCCAAATCTACAAGTCTGTGTTTCATTGTCAGCGTGCTTTCTGAGACTGCGCAAAGAGCCAAAGCTCAACAATAAGGAATTTCATACTGGGCTCTATGAGCACTTACTTTTGGACGACAGTTTCATTGAAGTGTGACTCAACGTCAACCGCAATGTTGCAGTACAAACTTCCAGTCAAACACAAAGTCATCAACTCGCGATACGAACGCCCAAACTCAATCTTTTCGATTTCTTCGAGAACAGCGCATTTCTCTCATTGTGGATCAACTGAGGTTGACGTCTGGCTCAGACCCTGACCGTGAGAAAGGGAAGCCATGTCCCTACTGGAAAAGAAGCTTCGATACTGCCCTCCGCGACCCAGCTCGAACAGAATAATACCTAGCTGATGGAGAAGTGCAGCTGCTTGCTCCTCTCTGGCAGAAGAAAGAAATTGCGGGCTTATGGGCCGTCGAAGGCAGTCGAACGAAGTCCTTTCCTTGATAGGGACGATCTCTTCAGACGGCGAGATGAAAGACGATGCTGCGGTTGCTTCGTGCAATTGATTTTGCGGCGGACCAAAGACGTAGAACAAACTGCCTTCCAGATGTTCAGGCAGCCAACCAGTCTGGTACAGCTGTAAGACAGAGACCGTGATGGTACACGCCAGCTGCAGTCGTTTCCAATCGGCAGTTAGCGGATTAGTCTTTGACTGTGCTTCAAGCACCTGATGAAAGGTACACTGAACTAGATCCTTTGCCGGCCACTGTGTTTGAGTATTGATACTTGATACCGAGTGAATGATGATGGAGTTGGCCGCGTCTTGACTAGAAATTGCAATGGATGAATGCGAATTACTCTCCGCGGAATCAGAAAAATGGGTGAGTATATCGATCATGGAAGCTCCATGTTCCAGTCTTGGGATGGTTGGTGGATTAGGGGCCGCGAGGTTTGGATCGATAGTTTCTGCAACTAAAAAGAAGCGGATACTCTGCATGCTATTGTCTGAGATGAAAAGAGGAAATTTGAACGAGTGATTGATGTCGTCGACGTAAGCAATTGGGCCAAAGATATGATCGAAATAATCAGTGTTTGCTCGTTCTCGCTCCAACTTAAAATCAATTCGAGACGACTTTTGGCCGAGTAGCAGATCCGGCAAAGAAACAAACAAGGCTCTTGCTGCTACACGGACTGTCAAAGAATTCGAAGATCCTTGCGTATCTGCAAGCTCCTGTTACTCTTCGCATTGGTCAGCAAGACTCTGCAGCCTACTCAGCCACTCGTCAATCTCCCTCAGCAGCGACCGAATATCTTCCTTGAGTGTAATGGATCATTTGAGCTTCGTTTCAGGTCCCAGGTGTTGACGTAACGTCTCTGCTGTTAGACGGTCTCGTTCTTCAGCAGCCGATACGACGGCTCGAGAAGATAGAGGTTCCGTATGAGATTCCGCGGGCGAGGTTTTTGTTGACTTCTCCACGGATCTTCTACGGCGATATCAAGGTAGTCTGTTTGTCTCTTCGTCGGGTGCTTGCTTCTTTCATTTGAGAGTAGCAGAAGACAGAGATAGTCGAGAAGATGCTTTACGCTGCTTTTGGTTTGTCTTTTGTCCTTGGTCCGGCGATGAGACTGGCAGAATACGATCTGCGACGGCGCATGACACGATTCGATCCGTCTGAGTTGTAGAGGCAATAGAGTAAGGATCAATATGTGAAAGAGTGCGTTGCGCTTCTCCCAACTTAACGCTCAATTGAGTAAGGCACTGGACAATCATTGCATATCCTTGAACACCTCAGATAATTTTGTACTGAAGTTCTTGGTTCACTTCATCTGGCGAAATTAGTCGCCGAGTTATCGCCCGATGTGCCCACTTCTGATGCCATAACTGTAAAGTGTATTGTTGAGCCTCAAGACGGGTAGTTGCACTGACGATACTGATTTCAATGTCGGGAACGTCATGAGCAAGCTTAGAAAGGAATGTTCCGGTGTTAATAGTCTGATTGACAAAGCCAAGGGCTGCGAAAACAATTCCCGCAATATCCATCTCCTACACTATGCATCAATATCTACTTACTTTATATTCAACTTCATTTGATGTTGCAGACGTTGGCGTAAGTTTCATTAATCGTTGACTGTCAGCTCTACTCTTTACGCGGACAAATCAATCTACCTTCTCGGCACTTCGGCGCTGATACACCATCTCCTACCAATCAACTTATCTACATTCCTCCACGTTGGCTCCTGAAGTTGACGAGGGGTCTAGCCAACCCGGGACTAGCCTGCCATTGGCCCACAGTGTGGATGTGGCTTCTGCCCACCATGCTTCTAGACCTTCTACCTCTAGACCACATCTTTGGTGTCCACCATATCTCCTGATGAAGGGGTTCAGTGAAGGCTTTAACTAAGTGAGGTTAAAGCTAGACCATTCGGCTGCATGAATAAGGTGACTGCATTGACTGGGGTCACGGACAGACCAATGACAGCAACTAGAGCAATCTACATACTCGATTCCCTCACTAAATTCAACACTCTGGCATGCGATACCCTAAAATCCGAAAATTCCCTGATCTAGGTTACTTCCTTGAAAGATAAGAAAACCCAGACAGATGCGCCCTTTCTATTCGTGCCACAGTCACATGCATGAACAGGGTTTCCAATCTGCTTGAGTTCCTCATAATCTTCTCATTCTCCCCAGAGATGTGACTGTCGCAATATTCAAAGTATCTCGTATTCTCTAGTTGTTGAGAAGATTCAAAGATAATCAGCGTCGCTATAGATGAAGTCAGCTCCTTCAGATCCACCATAGATAACGGACTCTTTAAGAATGCGGATGTAGTCGAGAATATTGACGACACTACGTCTTAGTATATATCTTTGTCATATCTTTGAGATTGCTTCGCACTGACTTGATTAGGAATTAACGGTATTAGAAAAGCGTACACGTGCTTATAAATTAGCTGACGATATCCTGCTTCAATCTTTTTGCGACTGTAGTTCGTTGTTATCAGAATAAGAATTCACTGTCGCTCTTATCGTCTGCGAGTTTGTCGAACGCTTTCGCTGAATCGATAGTAAAATCTTTTAAACTTGCCGTTGAGCTGAGATATCAGAGAAGTTGTTTCGTTGATTGAATTGAAATAATCAAGATCGTGATATATCCTCGTTTTCATGATTCGGACAAGGAATCGATTCTAGTTGATAACCCGATAATGACGCAGGCGGCTGCGGTTCTTTGTCGCATGGCATCTTGTCTAGAGATATTTATATTGACGTGCTCTTCTATTGAAGATGGGTCTGAGATTATAGCGCGATGATATGAAATTCATCGTGTGATATAGACTATATAGAAGTTCAAGATATATATTAGAAAATCGAGAACTATATCGCGCGAATTGAGTTTTCTCGACTTGCGAACAAGATTATCAATCAAAGAATATTAGCGAATCCAAAAACTCCAATTTCGAATGACGTCGGGTCTTTAGAAACAGAGGTTGAGGAGTTGAGTGAACTCAACGACTGTCTATAGAGCTTGAAGTCAGTCTTGATATTGCGAGCGTCTTTGAGTGATGAAGCTATAGAATCTATAATTGAGACGATACGAACAAAGACGAACGATGTAGAAACCGATGATTTTTCTCAAATAACTCCGGGATTGATTCTTTCTGGAAAGACGCGCGCTCGCGAAAAAGAAAACTTCGTGAAACGAATCAATTATCATCTCACATACTTAGAATCATCGTCTCCATACAGCCCTTCTGCTGAAAAGATCAAGATCGTGATTGTAGGAGATGGCGGCTGCGGTAAGACTTACAGCATCCAAGCATTTATGCACGGAAGAGATTTTGTCCGATCATATGTTCCAACGGTATTGAAAGTCTACAGGACATCCTGTGAGAATACTGAGCTTGAAATACGGGATGCTGCGGGTCAAGGGGATTATGATAGGGTTCGTAAACTCAGTTACCCTGACTTACACCTAGCAGTCATCAGTTTCTCTATCGGTGATAACGATACACTCGACGACGTGAGTGAAAACGTAAGTCCAAACATCTGCTTGAAATGAGTGGTCGTCACTTATGTATGTGAATGTAGTGGATTCCAGAAATCAAACACTTCGTTAATGATGTGCCGATTATTTTGGCGGGTCTGAAGTCTGACCTCAGAGACCTTTCAAAATGGAATGAAACGGATAAGCATGGCGGGATTCGACCGACGACATATGCTGAAGGTCTTGCCACAGCAAAGAGCATAGGCGCAGCTGCTTACGTAGAATGTTCAGCTTGGGATCAGCTTGGGATCAGAGAGTTGTATCACACAGTAGCAGGTGTAGGAGCACACTACAAGAGAGTGAGGCCACGACGTAAGCGGTTAAGCAGCTGTGTACTTATGTAGAGCAATTCGACTTCCGACGTCTCTGACGAATGATTCCTGAATCCAGACACGACACAGAAGCACAGTTTTCATATGAAGTCTAGATGTTACCTACATAGAGCATACGACTCTCCCGTGCACGCTTTCCCTTTCCCAACAGACTCACGAACATCAAGAGCTCTTTATTCCTGACGTCTGAAGTGGATCCTTGGGGATATAAGGCCGGCACGAGACTACGTCCAAGCTGATGTGAGTACTACCTCCGTGGTCCAGGTATCCGATAACCGCCGAGGCAAAGGCAACAAATCTATGACTTTCTCTCGTGATAAACAAATCTATTATATACGATCGGATACCTTTTAAATTGTTATCATATTATCTTCTGACGCAGATTTATTTTTCAAGATTTTTATATAATACTTTTAATCCTAAAACCTAGAGTGATATAGCTGTTCAATGTGGGTGAATTCTAGGAAATTTATATTTGTTGCCTCCCGGCGGTTATCGGATAAGTCAGTAGAATTTGTAATTAAAGGGTCCCTTGCAAATAGAACTGAGCACTAGCTGCTGATATTCTAAACCACACGTCGTTCTACCATGGCTCTTTGTGCGCCTGTTTATGCAACTACCAAACTGTCCCCATAGGTCTACAAAGGGTGGCAGTGTCGGTCCGTAGTGTCGCGATAGCCTCTCCTCGCGCCAAAGACGTCACTGGCCCAGCGGCTAGTCCTTTTCCGTGGAAATGACCAGGACCCTAGCAGCCTGTAATCTCTTTGTTTTGCTGAGACTATTGCCATAGAAAGCCCTTGGATCCAATCGCGGTAGAGTTTGCCAACAGCGCTCGGGATACCGCTTTGTATAGCTTGGCGTGAAGTAAGAGCAATAGATCTCATTGAAGTTCAAAGGAGCTTGAGCATCAACTCGCGCGCTGCCCTGTGTGATCGCAATATTCGGTGCAAGTTGATGCCACTTCAGAGCAGATCGGCACGACTCTGGACCAAGGCCTTGTTAATCCTAGTCCAGAAAATATTTCCCAATGGTGCAATATACATAGGCCTTGGCAAGCTCAGAGCCAATACTATCAACGTTTTTCAGTAGATTAAAAACATCGTCAGGGACACCCAGTGCTTTTGTGAATTCCTGGGTGCTGTAAAACAGGCTTCTTGAGACCACGTGTAGCCATGTTGACTGGAAACTCTTTTCCCCCCGAGGTATACGCAAGGGATAAGAAGAGCTTAGACAACCTCATTGGCCTCTACATCATAACCCGTCTGTTCGAGATTACTGATTGCAAGCGTAAACTTGGTTTGCAGTACGTCCTTCGCGTACTGTGTGCCGAACTTCTGAAAGTACCGAAAAGACCATTCCAGCATTTGCTTGCAGTCATTGTCTATTGGTACGGGAAGGAAAATGGGATTCAGACCGATAATTGCAGTGGCGTGGAGAAATGGTGGATCTGCGGAGCGGGGAGACTCCACAAAAAGGTTCCAGTCCTCCTTGCAGTGTAACCACATGTTGGGGCTTGCGATGCTGAGCGGTGATAGACCCTATATTGGCAATACATAGCTCCAAGGGAACTTTTTTCCAGAAGTCCGAAGCCAAGTCATGACAGATGTCGTTGAAGTCGATCACGAACTTCCGCACCAGGGATCTAGCATTCGAATGACTCCCCGTCCGGTCGCAGAGGTAAGCAAGTTCGAGAAAGGCAATTAGAAAAAGGAAGCTGGGAGCACACAAAATTGGCTGCGAGGGTACAGATGGCGAAATATCGAGCGACTTCGCGGAGTAGCTGCTGTCATCACCAGTGTCCAGCACTGTTTGGCACTAGACAATCGAGAATTTCCTGGACAATAGGTACCAGCACCAACAACGTATCCGGGACAGCTTATCCTACAGCTCAGCGATTGATTCAAGGCTCGCTACCAAAGATTGATCGAACGCACAACTCGTAATTTTCAACAACAAAAAAATCCTTCCGGTCCAAATTGGCTCTTCAGCCATTCTTCACCCTCCTGATCAGTCTTCCGTTCATCGGGAAACAGCTTCCAAGACCTAAGATAACGGTTTGGGTAGTTTGGGTTAGATTGCACCATGTGTTCAAAAGCCTTCTTTATTAACTTTGAGCGGTTGAACTCCCTATCAGGATTCCCGAGCCTGCGGCAGGAATGAGTCAAAGCAGCGACTCCTACTGCTATTGCCGTAGCCACAGAGCTTCCGGAGGCTCGCTGCTGTTTTTCCAAGTAGGACGTTTCTACAGGAATTTTGACATTTTCCCCTACAACGAAGTAATTGGCCTTGAATTCCGTAGAATCAGTCGGCTTTCCATAGTTCGTGAGAGACGAAATGGATATTACCCCGTTGTAGTCGGCGGGGTACACTTTGCTTTGGTTGTTCCCACTGTCACCTCGGCTTCCAAAAATTACTATGCCAGCAATCTGCGCAGCTAGGACTGCCTGCTCCAAGTCGGGCGATCCATTTTCAATGGCTATGCTCATGCATATAATGTCGACTTTTTGGTCGGTAGCCCATTTTATTGCCTGCCATAGTCAGGGAGGTTCAACGCCTTTCTGGAAGATCTTCCACGTACCTGTGCAATGCGAGCTGGCTGGATGCCGGAAGATCCATCACAGACTTTGGCAACATAAAGACTACACCTAGGATCAATCTGGCGGATGAAACTCGCCATTTGTGACCCATGAGGGTCCGAAGCTAGCCACCAAGGACTCTCATGCCCTTCATAATCTTCGACCAACGAACAACCCGTACGTATGCTTTCGTACCCACTGAACAACATTGCGTCAACTCCATTGTCAATTATAGCTACTCTGGTAGCCTCCGGATTTTTCCGAGGCCAGTGGTTGTTGTAGAAGTTTAGGAAATTCTTCAGCTTGGTAATCGTGACAGTATTTCTGATGGAGTCAGTGCATGTGGCCTTTTAGTGTAGGGGACGCGCACTCTTGCGAATCAATTAGACCCAACCTTACGCTCTGAGATGACTCGGGGCCTGGCCACGGGCCCGATTTTGCGCGAAAAAAGACTTTTGGTGCTGATTCATCTCGACCCATCAAATTCACCTCCAGCCGGTCTTTAACAAGTTTGACACACTTCTCTACAAAGTCCTCAGAAACTATACCCTGTGTATCGAGTGTCAGATACATGCGCAGTGCCGTCACTGCGCCATGATCATTACCTCAATTACAGTGATGTAGAGTCTCTCGAGCTGTTGCTGCAAGTCAGAGACGGTATCTAGGACGCTAATAGTGGCTCACTGACGTTTTCCAAGAGTGTCACTCCTTCCTCTCCACTCCATTGTTTCAGTACGCCCATATTCCCACTGCTATACAGATGCAGCTCTCTGACGCCTTTTGTTTTTCCATCGAGAATGACATCTATCGATAGGTCTAGTACCTGCCAGTCAAGAGTATCCACACAGATACTGTCGAGGGCGTTCCGAATGACCTCCTCATTCCCTGCGCGAGGGGCAGAGCCTGGGACATGCAGTCGAACTATTTCTCTTACTTCCTTTTTTGCTTTCAGCCATTGCAAGACTCTTTGAACCTGCAGGCTAAATGTAGAGGGTTCTTCTTCGTTGTGTGGAAATTGAACATATAGCAGCCTCGGATAAAATCGAACACAAGGTAGCTCCTCCTTGATAAGTTTTTCAACGAAGGGCGTGAAGCGATGGGTTGATTGACCGAAAACAGACAAATCAAGACAAATTTCCGTGTCTATAGCTTGTCAGATCAACAGCTCTAAGATCGAGAAAGAATTGCGAGAGATGTACTTTGATCTGTAAACAATTAGTGGGAGTGGGGAATCAAAACTTTTTGAGCAGCATTACCTTCAGGCCTTGTTAGCAGACTTTTTATCGTCGCAGAACTTCTCCTAAAAGGATCCTCCGGATATCCTCTGATTATAGTGGCCACAAGTAGAGTCTGAATGTCGCGACTAACATCACCCCCCTTGTCATGCCTACTATTTTGAAAGAGGGCAGAATGGCCGCCACATTTTTTCCATGCCAGCTTGCCTCCGTTCCTGCTGAGCAGATACTTTACCACATCTAGATGACCTCCTTCGACAGCTTGATGTAGCGGGTATCCGTGGTCCAGCAGCCTTTCTTCTATTTCGACGATCAATCGCACTATTCGTAGATGACCGTATGCTGCGGCTATCTCTAGTCCAGTCCGTTGTTGCTGTCCTGGTGGTGGGTTACGTGGGGAGTCCTCGTCAACACAAATGATTTCACCGTTTTGCGCCAGTGGAGTCACCAAGTTCCAGCGTTTTTGGGCTTTGATCATGCCAAGGAGAACTTCCACGAATTCAGCTAAATTGGATTGGACCGCGGAGTAAAACTTTCTGAACGCTGTAACATGTTCGAGATATACATTGGGACAGAGTTCCACTATCTTTATTGCCATTGGTTCGTAATCCTGATTATTGACACAGTTTCTAGCGAAAATTTCGATTTCCTCGGTACGCATTGCGGCTCCAATTAATGCTTTGCATAAATTGTCTCGCGAACTTTCCGGGAGGTCTTTGACGCGCTCCGTCATCAAACGATGCCAGTGCTTCCACGTAATTTTCCTGACATTTCCGAGAAGCATTGTTGCCTTTGCGTCGTCGTTCTCCTTGAAGGCATTGAAAACGTTATTCTCGAATGTGTCGGAGCTCTCGATTGCATCGAGAGTACTAGGCTGATTTATCAGTGCAACATTCATTTCTCCCATGTTCGTGTGAGACGTGTGGCTGATGGCTTGTGAGTCGTGCAGTGTCGAAGGAAGTCTACCCTTTGAAATTAGATGGCTGGAAAGTACCACCCTAGCATCTTGTCAGGCTATATCACATTTCGGAGGGCGCTGCATAAGCTGGGTAATGCGAAAGTATTGCCGTGGGAAAGGTGGGGAAGGTGGGGCTGGAAGGAGGTTGCACTGACGAATTTGATCGGCGACGGAGCTTACTCGATGCGGATGTGTATTGAATAGCCTTGCATCATGTATGCTCTACAAGCGAGGTCTCGATAGCTGTGGCCTTTCAGTTATTTAACCTGCATGCCCAGCCGGAAAACTTAAGGAACTCGGCTGAACAAAAAATTTCTTCCCGCTGACCCAGGCTCTTTCAGCTCTCAACAGTACCCTACATAAGCTAGAGTCCAGTATATCAGTTTAGATGACTCCAGGTCTTTCAAAACACCGTGACGCACCTACTCAAGGTACCGGCTCCACCACCAACAATCCAAAGGCCCTAACGTGTATACAAAGAATGTCTGCCCAGACGCTGAGGAGTGGTGTGCGGCACTATGCATTTCTCGAAAACCATGACGGAGGGGGACAACTGATGACCAAAAACTTCCCTTCGACCCAAGCCCAACGAAGTGTCATTACAAACCGGGGAGCAAAAACCCCTTTCAATGCAGACGTTCGCCTCGTCACGCGTGTACATGGCAGAATGGATGAAAACGACCCAACACCCGCCTCACTCGTTGTCTTGGAATACCGCGTGCTCTGTATGGGAGTTCGACACAGATACAACCGTCTCAACACAAGGCTGGCTATTCAAAGTCAAGTAGCAAAGGATCTGAAAGATGAGCCTTTCGTACCTTTGGGTGCATACGCGCCTTTTCAGCATTCCAGAAACATTGATGCAATAGAAGTGGAACATACGAAAGAGTGGGAGGCTGGAGCCAGCGCCGGAGCCAGTTTTACTCCTGCCACTGCTAGCATCAACCTCAGCAGAGAGTCGGAAAAGAACTATAAATTAGAATCTTGCGCCGTTGGCAAGGCCTTTCCTGAACACACACCGGGGAAGAGTGGAACGGATGCTATTGTCTGGGAGCTGCAAGAAAACAAGATGAAGAAAGTTGGAGTGCCGGATTCGTTCCGCGTTGCTCTCTTGATCCAGCGAGCAGATTCCGACAGGTTCCTTGGCCACTTTTTTCTCAAACTACATGCAGGCATTTGGCATGCATTGACAGAGAAATTCAGGGATGTGTTCGGTGTAGTTGAACCGGACGATCCACTGATCTTTGATCCATCAGAAGACCCTCAAGGAGAGACTGCAGGCATCACAGCAACTCGTCTCGGAGAATACAGAGATGCCAAAAAGCTAGAAAGTCTATGTCCTATTTCTTCCTTATAGACAGTGGTGCTTGTATTTAGACCTCGTCGCTTGTCAGTGCAATGATTTCCCAAGAATGCTGTTTTTCGCAACAAGCGGATACACATACCAAGCTTCCATATCCAATGAAATTACTGCATATGATTAGCGAACCCATGAACACTTGTTTCGGGTGTGACATAGGTACGAGATAAGCATAGGTGTGTCGACCTATCTATGGTAGGTAGGTTAGTAATACATGTAAGCCCTAATTACAAGAATCGTTAATATTGTAGATAATAAAGTAGCGTATACAGAAAATAAGAAGCCCACTTCACCAATAGAACCAGCGCCATTAGGAATCGAACCTAATACAAACTAAATACCTCCAGACCACATATACTACAGAGGTTCGGGCCAAACATTTACCACCGTATCGGATCGACGACACAGTGACTCTTACCGCCGCGAAGTATTTCTGCATCCCGCTCCCCCGGTCACCTGCAAGGCGCTGCAAAAGAAAGGGTGCCCCGTGCCACGCACCGGGACCGATTAAATAGCGAACTGGGAACCTCAAGCCAGCCCGAGCCAAGCCAAGCAAAGCCAATCATAGCGGGCCAACAGATTAGCCGGCTTTCTCACCCGAACGATGACACCACCCGCGCTGCAGGATGATGGATGATGCATGTTTGGTGATGATTGATGATTGATGATTGATGATTGATGATTGTAGCATCCGAGGCATCGTTCAATGGGATGGTGGCCCCACTTTGGTGTTTGCCCTACACTACTAAGCGAAGCGAATAGCAGGGCTACGATTATTATTAGAACAAGGTACCTAGGCTGAGGGAACTTGCAAATTTCCCTTCTGTCATCTTATCCAACTTTCCGTCACGTCAGAGCCTCACCTGCTCTGTGTATTGCACTATGCCAACTCATGGATTGCAAATGAGAAATTGGTGGAATGGGCATTCCAGCAGTTCAGCATCGCGTATCGGTTATGAAGATCTCCAAGGCCCTTTGGTGGAGCCCTTCAAATCGCCTGGACCCTTTGATACAGCCCTTCAGCTCAGTACGCAGGTAGTGACTAGCCTCAACCAGAATGTCAAACGCAGAGAGAAAAAGGGGTTAGAGGCTCTTCTTGCAGGTATAAGCAAAATTAGCGGGAGTCTGTATCTTCTCGAGCAGTATGTCCAAGACGGAAGACCAAACCCTTCTTGGGAGACGACGATATGGATACTCTGCGCGCCTTCTGGAACAGTGGAACAATTTGTTGCGACCTTGAAGCAATTAAAATCTATTCCGGACACTGACATGGTGGAGGTTATGAATACTATCGACAAGCTGAATATGGTATTCCTTGCTGCTTTGCAGAACGACCCGGTATCCGTAGCCTTGTACCAAACACCGAGCACGCCTCCGGCTCATCCCGACCTTGATCAAGTGTATAGTCACATACTTTCAAGAATACCGAAGAAACACGCTTCGAGGGTGCATCGTGCGTTACAATGGGTGGCAGTCACCAGACGACAATTGTACCTGGGAGAGCTCTGCGACTCAGCAGTTCTGCCAGGGACTTGGTCATCTCAAGATGCTCATGAGATGTTCACTAGGCAATGTGATGTTGTTGATGATTGCTTGGGTCTAATCACGATCTCATCTGACGCCAAAGACGAGGCGGCCAGGATACGGGTCGCTTTTGCTCACAATTCCTTGAAGAGTTACCTTCTATCCGATGCAAGAAGACCTTCATCAGCCTCAAGGTTCTCATTTACGGAAATGGACGCTCACATTTTAGTCGGCAACACCAGTTTAGCTTATCTGGAGTCTTCGCTTCTGAATGACCCCACTGAAAACCTTGAACCTGGATCAGAGTCATTCCCTCTGCTGAGGTATGCCAGGGAACATTGGTATTATCATCTTTCGAAAATCCATGAGGGCAAAGGGACGACACCTGTCTCAACAACCGAACAAGCACTCAAGCTCTTTGATGCGATGAGAAAAGAGAGCATGTTGCGAGGAATCGATGATTCAAAAGCTGAAGCCATTGAAAGGCCCGAGGAACTCTTTCACCCAGTTTGGGGTTTCCCGCATCAATTGTACTGTGCGTCCCTTTGGGGAATGATCGAGGTGGTCCGAATGCTCATGGACAGAGGGGATTCCCCAGATGTAAGAGGCGGTTTTTGCGGGACACCGTTGCAAGCCGCTGCATATAACGGCCATACTGAAGTAGTAGACTTGTTGCTTGAACATGGTGCACACATCAACTTGGTGTCTGGACATTACGGCAATGCTTTACAGGCTGCAGCATATCGAGGCAATTTTTCCCTCGTACTCAGGCTTCTGAGCCGGGGCGCCGACCCCAATCTCGCTGGTGGATACTACGGCTACGCTCTGCAGGCCGCTGCCTCCAATGGTCATGAGACGCTGACGCAGCTCCTTCTGGAATATGGAGCCGATGTCAATGCTAGAGGCGGCGAGTACGAATCAAGTCTCATTGCAGCCGCTCGAGGCGGTCATACAGAAGTAGCGACATTGCTCATATTGAATGGGGCCCACACAGACTCAGGAGAAGGTCAAGTAAATCGCGCCGCCCTCAATGAAGCCGCTGCTCTCGGTCATCGCGACATAGTGCGTTTATTACTGCAGAGAGATACCAATCCAAATATCATGGACAGACATCGCAAGACAGCGCTCGACGTGGCGAAGAATCGAGAAATTGTGCAGATGCTTCTGCAGAATGGAGGTGGTCCTGACATTATCTCTGACGGATCCGATGGCGAAGATTGTGAGACGCCAGCACTCGGTCTGATCTATGAATGTAAGGATCCAGATTGTCTCAGGCTGCCGCTTGGATCAAGATCTTCTGGACCTGATCTAGCGCACAATGAGGGGCGCTCGTTCCTGTGGAAGGCAATTGATAGTAAATCCGTGAAGCTGCAAAGGCTACTCTTGCAAGCAAAAGCCGAACTTGAAAAGGCGAGCGAAACGTTGGCCAAAGGAATGATTCCAGATAATGGTGAGCATCTACACGCTAACGATCTCGTTGAGTACGACGAATGGTGCGTAGCTGCTCCCAGGGAGTTCAACCCAGTCGATCTTTTTAACTGGAACTTTCCAAAGCTTGATTCGGAGGTGCAGTGTGTTCTCCTTTCTTTTCGGCACACGATCCGTCATGAAGGTCGGTCTCAACAGCAATCGTCTCTCCATCGCGCGCATAGTAGAGCATCGCATCGGTCTGCAACGGGAATATTCGATGAAATGGATCCTAAGACTCTCGACAGCCTCGCACGGATCCTCGAAGAGCGAGACAAGTCTGTCTTGCTGTATGAGATTGTCAATTTGCTTGAAGCTCGACCAAGAGATCATGGCCTGCAAGAAAGACCAGAGACGAGCGCGAAAGATTCCAGTCGGAAAAGGCTGCGTAGGGAGTACAAGATTGGAGAAATGAATCTGGAAGACAGGCTCTGTTTGGAAAGATGATCCAGGGATGGGTTTCATGTCCCCATGAAGAGCGAACTTTGCGAAATGCTCGAGGTTCTTTGTAACGGCCTTGTCTATAAAATTTTTCACGCTCCTTTCTAGTGCCCCACTTATTCGTTCTTGTTAATAGTAGCAGATACCTCTGAGGACTTGATTGACTCCCCTTGTACAACGATATATGTGATATTGTGCTACATCCTTCTGAGACTTCGCAGAGACAGCTTAAGAGAATAAAGGTAGGGACATTCTCTTCTATAGAGCAAAGGTAAGGCTTGTAGAGACCATTTCGGCGTGGGTTCAGGGGGCCACATTCGTCGATCAGATTGGTAATATCCGCTAATCGCCCTTACTGCGCTCCTGTTCTTGAAACTATCAATATGAACGCCACGATCTCCTCCCAGACTTGGGACGAGTTTGCCCCAATGATACCTGCAGGAAACCTCATTGCTGTGTGACTGTGGCTCGTGTTGGTCGCTTTCTTGCTGTTCAGTCCCCCTCCCAAAAGCGCCCTCACTTGATATAGTGAGCCTTTCTTTTCATTTTCTCAGTAATCAACGCGCGTTTCAGCTACGATTCTGTTCCCAAGGTGGTTATTTTCGTGCGCAAATCAGTCTTTAGAGCAACAGCTGCCGCTCTCGGCGGAACTCGTCGTCGTCATTATCATACATCAACCAATCGCCCTTCCAACCTCAGACAGTCCCCGTGCAGATATCGAAAAGCTGGTTGTCGTGTGTTCGGTCTAGGAGACGTGACAAGTTGCGTTTGAGAGCGATCGTGAAGTGAGTTTTGGACAGGATAGAGGGTGTGTTCGGTAGTATTTAGGTTGTTCGCGTACGCTCCTGTTGGGCTTTTGCAAGATGCTGGTTTGTTTATTCTGTCGTTGGGAACTGAACGATCTCCGCGTAGGACTTCTCGGACACGCAGCACTTGTTTTGACCACGCTGGACAAAAGGACTCGCTGTGGGACCGGAGCTTTGATCTCTTCCAACAAAAGGTTGTGAAAAAAGCGATCAAGGGATTCTTATTGTTTAGCACAATGGCTTGTCGTGACAGTAACGCGACATTGAATTGTTCTATCCTTTATCATATCCTGGATTTCGTACCCACAACACTCTTGAGAGCTCGGTTTATATATACAGATTTCTGGAATATACCAGACGGATCAACATACAGAAAGTTCTGAAACAAGTTACTTCACCAAGAAACCCATTCAGCGCTCCTGTTCCTCACGACAACCCTCTCGAGTCCACGTCATGGGATCGCGCGATTTCCACCCAGAGACCCCTCGTCATCGCCACAACTCGAATCGCAGGCCGCACGGTGCTGGCGGAAGAAGGACGGACGATTTCGACGATGGAGGCATGGATGATTTCGTGAACAGTTTTGACGGTATGAGTATGGGTTCACACGGCCATGACATATTGGATAACCGGTATGTGAGTCCCTCGCCTGCTGAGCACAAGCATGGAGAACATCGGCATGGAGGACAGGTACACAGGGAACATGGACATAAAGAACGTCGCCATGGAGAAGAACATCGCCATAAGGAACATAAGCACAAAGAGCATCGGGATGAAGAACGCCGCCACAAGGACCACGGGCACAAGCAACCTGTGCACGGGGACCATCGTCGTGAAGGACACGGGCATAAGAAACATGAGCACAAGCACGAGCACGAAGGGAACCACCACGGAGAACACCGCAATGGAGAACGCCACCACGGGGAAACCAAACACGCAGACCATCGACAGAAGAAGGGCTCGTCGTCTGGAGGACGCCATGCCACCATGACAATGAAGGAATTCTGCAGAATGCTATACACATCCGCCCTCTTACCCTTCCGCGAAGGAAGCGGCATCCCCTACCCGTGCAAGCAGAGCGAGATCGACTTCCACCGCAACGGCGTGTTCCACAAACCGAACAAAGGCCCCTTCGTCAGCCTCATGCAAGCGACGAACGAGGTCATGCGCTGGAACGACGAAAAGCGAGCGCCGCCCCGGGAGGAGCTGGAAACCATACTGAACCTGGTCACCGCGGTGCGCGAAGCCGAAAAGAACCTCCGTTTCGGGCCCGACCTGCTGATCAAGACTTTCGCCGACCTGGACCGCGTCTTCTTCGCCGGGCGGCTCCGGGGCCACGTTCTCGTCCGGTGGGTCAAGCGGATCGAAAAGGACGGGGGCCTCATGGGAATAGCGCGGCACCGCAAGCCTAGGCCCGGAAAGTGTGTGATCGAGATGAGCGCGGAGAAGAACCTGCTGCCGCGGACGGGGGAAAGGTTCGATAACGAGCGTGACCCCGTCTTGAACATGTTTTCTACCGTGCTGCATGAGATGTGCCATGCTTATGCATTTATTAGGTGTCCGCCCGAGGCGTGGAAGACGGTGGATCAGCACGGTTCCCATTTTCAAACCAGGATTAGCGTTGTCCATGACCGGGCGACCCGGCTTTTGGGGATGGCGGCGATTGGATATTGGGAGGGGTGTAGGCAGCGTCACTTTTTGCCCTCGGAGGGTGAAAAGGGGCAGAAAGAAGGTAGCGCTAAGCAAGGCGGTGGCAGGAAGAGGTGGGGAGACCAGAAGGGTACCGATTGCGTTATCATGTAGATAGTCACTCGTCGTGTTAGCTGCGCTATAATCCTCTCCAATTAACAAAGATGAAACGACCAAGGAAGAGTAAACGACAAGATGATGCTGTGCTGAAGCTCCGACCTTCATTCGAATAGTCTCCACGTTCTCGATAAGAAGAGCGGTTAGGTTCACTTCTTACTTTCGACCTGCCATATTTATCCAAAGGGCAGCGCTTCTTTCCCGGCGATGTCTGGCGGCTAAAGACAGTTCTAACCACCAAAACATGGGGCTTCTCTTGCGGTCTCATACTGCCGTATGTAGCCTTGCAGATTGACTTGGGGATCCGGGGAAACAGCTGCGTTCGTGTCCTATGCGCCCGTCCAAGCGTCTAGTTGCGCGGGGGGTATCGCATCCTGTTTTGGCGCTCTTCGGCCTCTTCCCTGCCATTTGCCCATGCCCGACCTCTGATCCGCTCTTCGACTTTAAATACAACGGTCGCAAACGACTCATGCCCTCACTGTGCATCTTACCGTAACCTGGCACAGAAGTAACCAAAAATGCAAGCCTCGAGATATTTCGCAGGACTGGTACTATTAGTCCTGCACTTCGGTCTCTGCTCTGCGGTCCCTCTTTCTCTCAATCTCACGGAGTATGTTCCTTCTACTACATAGCAAGTCCTCTTAGCGAAGCCTAGAGCCACCCGGGTACTGAGTGAGCATATGTGCTGACGCCTGCGCACCGTAGTACTGCGAACTCGACGGCCACGCAGCTGTCTATCCCAACCTTTCGTGTCGATGTGCGACCCGACTACAGCAAAAACCTCAGCCCACTCGCGATGTATACGAACGCCATCAACGCCATGGCCGTCCTCGCCGTGCGAGACCAAGGAGCTACCTTCAACGTCGCCCATTGGTCATTGCCGGAGTTTGACATGTGGATATACTTCTCGTCGTTAGACGGAACACGTCCCATGCAAATCCGCTTTGCGGTATGGGGTCTTCTCAGTTCATTCTTGACTATAGACCGGTTCAAGCACTTTCACCCAACCGTTGTTTTAATGTATGTTCAAGATGAAGCTGTAGGCCGAATGGAAATCGATTCCCTTCCACCGCCATCTCCTTCGGCTGTGCCTTCGAGTCATCAGCAGAATTTCGACTTAGGCGACTCACCCTCCGCGTTCAACAAATCCCAAGATCTCGGCTCGTTCTCTGACTTGGGGGAAGGATTCAAAATCTTTTATAACTATGATGGCGTGGCTCTTCACGAGGGAAGTTTCTTCGTCACAGTGCTGTCGGCTATGAAGGACGCCGCGGGTGGGGGCGCTGATGGTCGTTGTCCTGAACTCACGGCCAGAGCGGTGCGCTCGACCCAATTCAGTATCAAATCGGAGAAAGATAGGTTTGGTAATGCCCTACTACGTTACCGCGATGTGGTCAGGCTGCTCCGAAAGATAACTTTTCAAATGCTTTCGAATCACAGAGTTGCTGAGATAACTATCGTGCTTAAGGTTGACGGCGTGAAGGTTGCCGAAGGCTCGTTCAGGAAGATGACGGCGCCACATGGCATTGCCGATGGGCTTGGAGTTGCGAAATGAGTCGATCAAGACTTTCTTTTCCGAAGAAACATTGATGGATGGCGTCCAGCCGGCCGACGCCCCTTCATATTCTGCATGGGGGGAATGGTATGAACAGCATTTATGTGTTAGGGTCAGAATCATAGCCGACGTGTCAGACAGCGAAAGGTCGCTGGCTGTGAGGTGGCATTCTGGCTATTGTAATTGCATGATCATGCATGGAGAGATGGTCTAGAGGGTCTTCAGCACCTGAAGGCAGCTTCATGTTGGGGGCGTCCTCCCAAAATGGAGGACTTGATCGCCAGCCCGAGCAAATCGATCATATGGCTTTTGGAGCGCAGCATACACCTCCTATCGAAGATGCTACTTCTCCAAATGTTCAGGTCAGACACTGGTGGGAGAACAGACGGTTGTGCTTGATGTATCTTTTGCAGCAAGTATCTCAAAGCCTTACAAGCACACACAGCACTGCTTGCCAGGTCGTTGGTCGATGTGAAATATCACCATTCTCCGTTCCAGTTGCCGGTTATCATCTCACCAAGGTAACTGCAGAGGCGTGCCCAGATCCTTGCCTAATACGGCTTCCGCAGTCCCAATGTCCCTATACCAAGCATTAGTCGGCGGAGCAGCTGACATTTGCTCAAGGCTGCTTACCGTGGTCCGCGTGGCGCCCAATATTCGCCTGTTTTCTTCATGTCGAATGTCTCAATGAACTTGATCAGCGACTCAGCAGCCTCGTCTGGCGTGACAGCTGTCCGAACCAAGCCTATTAGTACTATGCCATACAAAGCCGTATCGAAGATGATGGGTGCATACCGCCGCCATCGTCCCAGAACTTATCGAACCCAACACCCTTCGTCATCTCCGTCCTCATAAATGAGGGATGCACAATCGCTACCGCTACGCCTTTCTCCTTCAGGTCCAAACTCAACAGCTTCCCAACCATATTCAACGCAGTCTTGCTCGCATGATGCCCGTAGTTCCCTCCTCCCTCGCTTTCATGCCTCAACGTGATACTACCGCTCTCGCTGCTGACGAGTACGATTTTGCTTCCTTTGGCTAGCAAGCCAGCTTTGATAAGGTAGTGCACAATGAACACAGGACCGATGGAGCTGGTGGTGTACATTTTGACTTGGTTTTCCCATGAGGGTGAGTCGAAGGACTCAGTTGCGAAATAGCCGGCTGTTATGATGACGGTGTCAAGGTTCTTGTTGCCGATGTGGGATGCAAGCTTTTGGCCTGCATCTTCCTGAGCGACGTCGATATTGGGAATGTATTCGATATTCTTGGTTGATTCTGGGGCCTTGTCTGAGCGGCTGCTGGCAAAGACGGTGTTGTTTGAGGCGTATTGTTTGACCAATTCTGCTCCTAGGCCTCGGGAGGCTCCGACAATGAGGACGTTGGGCATTTTGTCGACTTTGGTTGGTACACAGAAATGTTAGGAAGGTCGAGGGTGTGAAGGTGTGAAGGTAGATTTGGATGCTATCGGTTTGCTCTGGTGCTCGGAACGAGATGATGCAATAAGGTAATCACGCAAAGCGGAAGTTCCCATCAATCCCAATTACTTTACGGAGTAGAGATCCCTCATCTTGGTCTTGGCGTGGTGCAGCTACAGATATAAAAATAACATGCATTGATCATATAATGTACGTAGAGCAAAGAATGGACAATCCAGAGCGCCTTCTGAGCAAGCAAAGCCGCCCATTTTCCGACACTTCTCGGAAACCTCGGAAATCATCCCACCATCGATAAGGGCTGCATGCCCTTAGCGCGACGCGTCCCAAGTCGCGACTTGACATCGACAATGAAAGCTCCAGCCGACAACACCGTCACAAACTTCCTCACCATAAGAACTCAGTCTTCTCCCATGGCATCCTCAACCCATCCATCCTTTCCTTCTCGAGGCTATCCCAGCAACCTTGGCAAGCTCCCCGACCGCTCGATGGCCCCAACCTTCGGCGCATCCACCACCCAACAACAGCGCGAGAATGCCCGCCTGGAGCGTGAGCGGGAACGATTAGAGAAAGAAAGGCTAGAGCGGGAAGAGCAAAATCAGTTGACGGAGGAGCAGAGGGAGGAGATCAAAGAGGCTGTGAGTCCCCCCCCCCCGAGCCCTGATGTGTGCTGTTCGAATTGGGGGTTTCGAAAACAAGGATATCTGGGCAACAGAAGAGGGGGGAGGAAGACGAAAGATCGGGGCAGGGACTCTGACCAATACCGCTAATTCATGGCTGGCGTGAACAGTTCAACCTCTTCGACCTAGACAAAGACAACAAAATCGACTACCACGAACTCAAAGTCGCCATGAAAGCCCTTGGCTTCGACCTCCCCAAGCCCGAAATCCTCTCCATCCTCCAAACCCACGGCTCCCCCCCGACCCCGCCCCCCGCCTCCTCCTCCTCCAACCCCAACGTCCAACAACAACAACAGCACTACGCCCACAGCTCCCGCCTGCTCCTCCCCTTCGCGCAGTTCCAGACCGTCATGGCGCAGAAGATACTCGCGCGGGACCCGCGGGAGGAGATCCTAAGGGCGTTCGAGCTGTTCGATGAGGGGGGCAAGGGGAAGATCAACCTGGGCGATCTGAGGCGGGTGGCGAGGGAGTTGGGGGAGGGGCTCGAGGAGGAGGAGCTGGCGGCTATGATTGAGGAGTTCGATCTGGATGGGGACGGGGCGATTGATCGTGAGGAGTTTTTGGGGATTTGTTTGCAGTGAGGGGGTATTGAGGGGGTCGTGCGGGGTTTCAGGCCGGGAGGGAGGGTTAGCGTAGGTGTATGGCGTTGGGTTATATCGGTGTGTTCGGGTTGAGATGTGAAGCATGGGGACGAGTGGGAGTGTCCAGGTGTTTTTTGATATGATCCCTTCTACGCTATGACTACACGTCCTTTTGAACACTCGGACGGGTAGTCGTCGGGAGATATACCCACATCGACCTGTTCCCCATGAGCGGAATCATGAATGCGTTGACATCTACAAACATCCTATGGCACAAACGTGGCAGTCCAAGGCCTTTGCAATGAAACCAAGACGAGACCGATTATTCGCTCCCAGGAGCCCAAGGTTTCCATGGCCCCCCCCCGCAAATGCACCAGATGGTTGCTAGCCAGGTCGCCTAAAAATTATCTATAGATACGACGTCGCGCTCGCAGCCTGTCCCGCTCCTCTGAAATCGTTGTCGAAGTCTTCGTTCGCTTCAATGGCGGCCATGAGGTGGTCGTATCCAAGCGGTATGCCCTTGGCCGTCGCGAACGCATGGGCCATGCGGACTGTGTTCTTGATCTGCAGTCGAGGATTAGCAGAGTGCTTTTTTTTTTGGCAACGTGACGATGATCTTACCTGTCGTCCGTTGAACTCCTTCCTGCTGAGATCATCCATTTGCTTCGAAGAGAGCTTGTCGCCTTGTCCGGTCGTCGAGACCTTGTTTGCCTGCTGGATGAAAGCACCCCAGATCTCCGCCTTTGCTTTCTTGCTCAGCTGGTCGTACTTGATGCCGAGGTGGATGCGACTCTGGACCGCCTCGTCGAAGACGGTCACTCTGTTCGTGGTCAAGATCATCACGCCCTGGAAGTACTCCAATTGCCGCAAGAAGACGGAGACGAGGGTGTTGTGCTGGAGGTGGTGTTGGGTACGGGCTTCGAGGAACACGTCTGCTTCGTCGAGCAGTAGGATGGCCTTCCAGCGAGCGACCAGGTCGAGGATCTCCGCCAGGCGGTCTTCCAATTTCTCGGAGTCGAGACCTAGATCTCCGGCACATACCTTGTCAAAGTCAGTAGACGACGCAGCATTTCATCGTATAGTACAGGGTAAGACAAACTCGGTAGAGTGGTCGCTTCTGATATTCCGAAACCGCCTCGGCCGTCAGTGTCTTTCCCACTCCCGGTGGACCACTGCAATGGTAAGCGTTGTATGACCATAGATTCGGAGTTGGCAACGTACTGTAATAGTACAATTAGCCCTTTCCCTTTTCCCTCTATGAAGTCATCAAAGGCAGGCTTGTCTGGGTCAGGTATCTGGTTATGCACGAGTGCCTGCAACATTTCTTTAGTCTTGGTTGGGATGACGAGCGTATCAAATGGCAGTGTTGTCCATGTTATGTCTTGTATCCCGGAAACAGCGAATTCAGCTATTCAGTTGGAATCAGCATTTACTTGACCCTGTCACCTGTTCCGACAACTGCGGAGAATTTATGGAATTTCTTACCCCACGCTCTTCTATCCAAACTGAATCCCAGGACAGTTGGCCCACAGACCAAGTATTCCTCATCTTTCATCTCGCTCTTGTCACCGCCGTGTTTGATGTCATCAGTAAGGCCAAGTCCTTCGGCGAGGATATCGTTGAGAATGTCATTGCGTATGCCAAGTATATCACGACCCGACAGACCGTCGACTCGTGGCCTTTCATAATTGGGATTGTGCTCTTTGAAAGCAATCGGATCCACCATTATTCGGCCTTTTACCGAGAACTTGAAAGGTTCGCCTTTTCGCTTTTGGTGAGCGAGGCCCTGATAGGCCGTGTGATGGATACCTTTCAAAGATGCAAAACGACGACCCCGTTCAATCAACTCTGATTTGACCTTCGCCATCTCCAGATGGTACTTCAATGGATATGATTCCAGAGACGAGATTGCTTTCGCCCCGCGATATTCAGGAATCAAGAGATTGCTTACGACTTCTCCCAGAAGTTTTCCATTGAAGTCAAGGTAGCGACATTGCAGTACGTAGAATTTCCCTTTCTTGAGAGTTCTCTCCTCTCCGAAGTCAAAGACAAGGCATTTCGGCTCTTCGGAATAGACGCAGGAAGTATAAACCACAGTGTTTGGAGGGAAAAGAGTCCAAAGCAGATCGAAGGTCATTTCGCCACGCTCGAGAAGTTTGGGTAGAGTTTTGATAATGGATGCGTAGTGATCTTGGAGGAAGCGAATGAGCAGGTCGAGGTGCTGCGTCTCTTTGTCGGACTCGAGTAACGCAAGGTTTCGCTTGGATTCAATATAGGACAAGAAGTGGAACAGAATCTCTATCCGTATCTAAAACTGCATAAGTGGTTTATTTGAGAATCTTGGAATGAGCGCACCTCTGGCTTATCTCCGTGAAGAGAGACTGTAGGAATCCCTTGCAAGACTTGCCGCAGGACGTCTCTCAGAAGCTCCGACTTAATATCTATGAAAATTTTGTAGTGCATATTGTGGTCATCTAATGTAGAGTCAATACCAGTCGCAAATAGATATTGCACAAAGACGCACCATATTGACGTCGGACGACGAAGATGTACTCCTCATACTTGTCCTTTTTCTTGGAAGAATCCTCCAGAGAATCAACAAGCTTGCGACCATAGCTATCTTTGTCCCAGCTAGAAAAAATTGTAAACAGCCATTTTTCATGTGACGAGCGCATAGCATGGACCGGGAAAACGTACACCTGGCTGACGCTCTTGTATTCTAGCACTGAGGCCCTCGGCTTTGGTTTCTCCTTTTCAATCTCTGGAGAAAGATCATCTAGAACCTTCATATCACGCCCTTGGCCCATAATCTCCATCTTGTCTTCCTTACTCCCTACTGATGGGGGAGTCACTTCTCCGGGAACCTCCATGTTCTCTGATTCGGTTTCTGATGAGCGGGCACTTCGATCCAACATACTTCTGTGGAGTTGTGCTTTTATGCGACGAACTTCCAGTGCAACACGAAGCGGAGAAAAGTCGGTCATTAAAAAGGAAAGAGAAAGCACAGATTCTGGGCCAACGCCAAAAGACAGCGATGATGTACAGATCGAGTATAGATATCCTTTAGATTTGCTGGTTGCAACACGAACGAGACAAAGACTGTGTTTTTGCACCAATTTTAAGAGGCGCAACGATCACGAGGCTGACCTCTGCTTTTGGTAGCTTTGCTCCCCACCAATCGTCGAGGCAGATAAAATTTGCTGCGGCCACTCGGCTTTCAAGAATACTTCGTTTCGATTGGATGTAAGAGTGGTTGCCTCAAAGGCTGAATCCTGACGCTGGACTCTCAGAGCCTTACTCAGCCGCCGGAGGCTCTTATTGGACGTTCCGACTATGCATTGTCAATCCGTTTAGCTGCAGGTGAAGGTGTTGTCTGGCTCGCTTTCTTTTTCCATGCACACACCGACGCACGGACGCGAGGATAGAATTCGTTGCAACTGCAACGTAACAAGTGCTGCTCAATGTGCTGAGTGCTCAATAAATCATGGCACTAAGTTATCTCTATACCTATCTTATCAAAGTGTATAAGTGCCCTCGATGGTCTAATTTTTGGTCAGCCTTATGACTACACGACCGAAGTCTAGCCGGGACTAAGACTGCCGAGGTGCCTAGTGAGTAAGGTACTCGTACCCACTGTAAGGCTGTAAGCTGCACATGGAGCTCCTATGAACTTTGCAGCAGACTTAGTCCTGCAAGACGGGTTTTGGCAGGAAGCTATGCAGACCCTGTTGCCGAACTGCTGCCCGAGGTAACCCACCGTATCATAAAGTTCGAAGAGTAGGTACCTCTTCCTCTAGCCCCTCAGCCGCAGACCACGCTGGGAGGCCATCTATGCGATCAATGAATCTCACTTGAGCGTCCTGGACCGCAATGTAATGGTTCGCAGGCACAATCCCTATATGGAAACCCTCGGCAGCACGATCTTGAGTTGTGTAATAATCCCAACATATTCGGTCCATGCCGTTGATCTTTTCAGTATCATGAGCGACTCGGATGCAACCGATCTGTCCAGCATAGATTGGTCCCACTATGACCGCACGGTTGTGAGGCCTTGGCTCAAGTTTCTCGAATACATGGTACTGCCATTTCTCATCTACTCTATGAGTCGCCGCTGGGTTAATAGTTCAGTCAGTGGTGCCAGTTACGGGGGTTATACGGAGCCTTGGAATACGTCGATAAACTAGACGCTCCTAGAGCACGTGCCCCGTCTCAAGACGTGATTCAGACAAGGAACTCTAGACTCGGAACATACGTACGGTCGAAACCTCCAAAATAATCCAACCACTGAAGTGAAGATCATGGTTAGCTTTGCATTTTATTGGAAGACTCCATGTGAAGACCTTGTGGTGCGCTAGGTCCTGCAGCCAGTCATCGTGGTCCTCCATGTCCTCTACTAGCGCCTCCACGTAAGTCGATGCCATGCCGGCCGAGCTCTTAAATGAAGTTACGGAGTCTTCGGGTTTTGAAATACGATGCTCTCTAAAGAAGCTTAGGCTTGATATTATATTGGCGGTTATTTGGGGCGGGTTCTTGAGGTTTTGAGGCTTGGTAGCCTGGTCTTAGAATCTGCAATGAGATCTGAATGATGATATCCGCAGCATGAGTAGAATACAACCTATGGGGTACTAATGATGCTACAGGGAGATCTTTTATACTGGGCTAGGTCACGCTGGGCCTAAGCGGGAGATAATGATATTACGGTATGTTGATTACGTCTCTCATCCATCCTTTAAGACATAACGATAACGTCAATACTCGTTGTCCAATCAACACAAAACACCTGGATCATCATCCCAGACCCGATGACGACAGATTTGTCTAGCGTACGAGAATCAAAACTATGCTGACCAGTTGCAAGAAAATCGGCATTGGTTTTCGAAAATGATACGTAGAGTCTAATAGCAAGAAATATTTTGAGCTCCTAAACGGTGAAGACAGGATTGACAGTATCTTGCGCGGGACATACGAATTACCATCTTTACAGAGTCTCTCCACGGTAGCAGTGTTTCGTACAAGACCGAATACTGAATATAGAGTGATTGTACATCACAAGGAAGATGACTGCTAGTAGCGCGACACCCTATCTCTATTGCTTGGTACTCTGAGAGTGATGGGATTCGCTGCAGACTGTCACGTCGGTCAAGATATTCCGATGTCTCTTTGAGCTTGATGGCTCTCATCTACCATTATCACACCTGATATAGTAGTTCATCCTTGTCAGAAGCAGGTCGAGGGTAGGTTGCATTGTATCGTCATCAACTGACCATATCTCAGGGAACTTCAAGCTCCCCTGAATGTTCCTCGCCCTTTAGCTCCTGCCTGACATGAGGAGATTGCAAGCCGTGGCTAGTCTCGTCTGCTATTTCGTGTATCCTACTTTCCCCATCCAATTCATATCTTCTTTCTTCTGCCTCCAGCTCGTGTTTCCTCTTCTCTTCAGCTTCGAGCTCAGCCTTTTGCTGAAGATATGGTTGATTCTCTTCGGGTACCATGTGTTCTGCTTCCCGAGCTTTTGCTTTTTTGATCTTGCGAGATCTGTGCCATAATAGCAATGCCAGCAAAAGCAGCGCTGTGGCAGCGATTGGGATAGCTACTCCAATACCAATTTTTGCTTGTTCGTCTAGGCTGTGGTAATGAGATCCAGCAACGGGTACTTCGGTTGAATTTCTAGGAATTGGTGCTTCGGTTGAGTTCGAAGACGCTGAGGGCAGTGGCGTCGACAATGAACTATTAGTGAGGGCTGTGAGGGCTGTGAGGGCTATGAGGTCTGTGGGGGTCACTTGTACTCCAGCGCCGGTGCAAGTGCTAAATCCCAGATAACTCGCCAACGAGTATGCAGCAATGTCGTCGAACTCTGAGGCTGGGAATGAAGTCGGTATTGGGAGTGAGTATGGTGGTGAGACTGGGAATGGCTCCCCTGAGGTAGTCACGCACAATTCTTGTGAGAGGTATGCACTTGTAATCGAGTACGCCGTGAATACAGCGTAAGATACATTTGGTGAGGCTGTACTGCTGCCCGTAGTGAGTGCAGAGAAATTAGGACTTGCTGGAGCTGTGGCTGCCGCTAACACGCAACTATCGCAGACGCCACCGGGGGTATATACAATCGCTGGACTTGTCGAGTCGCTTGGTGTCGACTGGCTGGTGCATAGTCCAGCGAGCAAGAGAGTGATCACGAGCATTGAATCCATGGCCCTCAGGGAACTCTAGGGAGACGTCTGTAATCAAATTTGAATTGGGATGTATTCGAGGAAGCCGATATCTAGGAAGAGAGAAGGGAGCAGGCAGACGCAATAAAGATTCAGCACCTGGACAGCTTCATGCATCTTGGCTAGTTACTGCGCCCATTCAGAGTATTCAGCAAGGCAGGCAGACGCAGAGATGCGGGGTGTGCATCGTGCAAGACGGCAGAAGTCATGCATAGAGGGAAGGATTAGACGACGTTAGACTTACCCCCCCACACCAGCCAGACCTTCCACCTCGGGTACTTTTTCTTTCAAAACATCAACGATCTCCTTCCACACTTGCTTCTGGATCTCATTTCCCTCAGGGCTGATCACCAAATCGCCTGCCGTCCGTAACTCTCCGTCTTTCGAACACCCACCCTGCGCCTCCTCTCCCAACGTACTAGCGCTGACGAGCTCGCGACTCCCAACTTCGGTAGAACGGGCAAACAGGCCGTAGAAAGCCCACTTGGCCCATCCCTCGAACCAGCTGTCATACTGCCTTGCCAGGTCAGAGACGCAGAAGCCCGGTTCGCACGAGGTGACTATGACCTGGGGCTCACCGCCGGGGGACGTTGCTAGAGAGGCGAGGGACTTGACGGCGTACATCAGGAGGAGCTTAGAGATGGCGTATTACCGCGGGCCGCTGAAGGTAGTTGCCGGCTCCGGTCGAGTGGAAAGGAATGACAGAATGTTCTCGGGTGGAGATGGGAGGGAAGATCGGGCCACTCCGGCGTGCAATCCCGAGGAAACGAGGACAAGATGCGGGAACGAAGCGGAATATTCCAGCCTCGCAGACCGCAGCTTAGGAAGGAGTAGTAACGCAAGAAGCGTGGTAGACAGGATGTTGACCTGCAGTGTTTGTTCCCAACCCTCTGGACTCGAGACATACTCTTTGTTGTGAATGCCAGCATTTAGCACAACAATGTCAATCTTTTTGAACTGTTGGCTGACACGTTCGGCAAAGCTTTTCACGCTGGCGAAGCTGTTCATGTCGAGCTCAAGGACAGAAATGGCCCCGCTTCTGCCGGTTTGGGCTTCAAGTTGATCGCGAGCGGCATCCCCTTTGGACGTATTACGGACCGCAAGGACGAGGTGGGCAGCGGAGAGGTCCAGGAAACTATGAGCGGCTTGGAACCCCAGACCGGTATTGGCCCCTGTGATGATGACCGTCTTGCCCTCGAATGTGGACGTTGTCTTGGCGGGTGGGTTCCATTTGGCTCGTAGCAGTTTCAATAGTCGCGACATCATGCGATATCGAGCACGGTCAGTGGCTCATTAACGATACCGTTACATGTAAGAATCGCGGACAGGAACCTATCTAATGGATGATCCTGGCGTAATGCTGATGCCCAGTTAGATTTCTTCAGCCCATGTTATGGCCCCATGCCGTTCGTTATCACCTGGAATGAATCAGCATCGGTAAGATTGTGAAAATTCGTTTATGCCGATCTAATATTGGGACTACGAGAGCAGTAGTGGACCTGAGAATTATCAGGTGTCCCTGAATAGGGATAGGAATTAGCTAGTCCGACAACGGCTAGCTTCGCACCCACAGGCACCATATCATTTTTGACGAGTGATGGATTAAAAACTTTCTCGCAACGCTCGAATCACACAATTGCGCTGTAGAAAGTAGTTATACATATTCAAGTCTTTAGTAAGGCCAGTGCCACTCTCAATTGACTGCAGAGGACGCCCATACCCCTGTAGCCATGCCGGGAAAGGCCAACTGACCCCAATGGGACCATGGGCACCAAGAGTTTAGAGAGCAGGCAATCATGCTCAGATTATCTATCGACACCATGCTCGAGCTTATGAGGGAGGGCCATAAGCCGTCGAATGAGGAGATAACCACCGCCCTAGGGGCGGTGGCTGCATTCATTGGAAGGGCGATCGAAGAACCCAAACTACAAACGGTACTCGACGAGGTACGCAAACTGGCCTTCGAATCGAATCAAAGAGACTTCCACATGGATGAGAAGATTACCCACATCAAGCATCAAGCAGCTAGCAAGAATGTCACCCCTTCAAACACCAGCTATGCCAGCGTTCTAGGCCGCTCAGCAGGGGCGATCCTACCCCCCACAATCCCAAAACAAGCCCAGACGCAGTACAGTAGAGAGAACGAAATCATCGTCAAGCTACAAGACGAGGCGGCAAACAAGGCATTGGAAGGGAAGAGCCCGGTTGAGATAACCACAATGATCAATGGATATATTAAGAGCATGGATACTACAAGGAAGCCAATCAGGACGGCTAGGAGACTGGGGAGCGGCGATATTAGCATTATGGCCTCAGACGAGAAGGAAGCTATTGCCCTACGGGAAAACAAGGAGTGGATGGAACGGCTTAGTGGCAAAGCAAGAGTGGTCACAAAGAAATACAGTGTTTTACTCCATGGAGTGAGAACGGAAGCAATAGATGTCAAAGATCAGGCTACAGTCATCAAATCCGTGCAAAACGAGAACGCAAACACCTTAAGTCTCGACATTATATGGCTAGGCTGGTTCGGAACGTCCAAGGAAGGTCAATGGAGGAGGTCTCTCATCATCGATTTGGCCAGCCCGGAAGAAGGAAACAGAGCAATCGATGAAGGAATCGTCATAGGCTCCGAGCTATATGGCTGTCGTGTGTATAACAGGCAATGTCGATCGGGGCAATGCTTCGAGTGCTGTCAATACGGTCACATGTCGATATCATGTCCCACGAAAGGAAAACCAGTGTGCAGTAGATGCAGTGGAGAACATAATCATCGGGAGTGTACAGCGAGACTCCCCAAATGTGCAGTATGCAAGGGTCAACATGAAGCATGGAATAAGGTGTGCGAGGCAAAGAAGAAGGACATCGAAAGAATGCTACAAGCGAGAATATGGACCCCAGCTAGATTCGCATGCTCTAAAGATCAGGAGGGACTCGGACGTCAAGCAATTAGCCAAACAACAGGCTATTTCCAGAATGTTACTAATCAGTTGAGGAAGGATATATCCTTCCCAAGACTCCAGACTGGACGAGGAGGCCCAGCCTTAAGAGGAAGAATGACGAGCACACCGAATCTAAGGAGGACCGTGACTCCGAATATTCAGGGAGGAAGGACATCCACAGCAACATCGCCAACAAGGGCCTCGACGAGGAATAGATCACGCTCTGAAGCAGTGAAAGAGGCCGAGGCATACGAAAAAGGTATAGCGTCAGGGGAGATCAACGATATCAATGAGGGGAGAAGACCACTGAGTCAGCTAAATAACAATGAAAGAATCGCGGTACCAGCCTCCCAAAACAAGGCAAAGAGACATATTCAGTCTCTACAGGACGCAGANCGAGTGCGCAAAGTACAGAGGTAGATGAGAGTCCTGTTATTACAGCGTCCTACAAAAAGAAAGCTCTACTCCCACTCGTCAGTCCTGACCACCCTCTCCTTCAGCGTTCGCGTTTGTCGATAGATCCACTCGGCCTCTTCGTATTTGCCTTGGCTGCTCAACACCGATGCCAGATTGTTCATGCTCGTCAGCTTATTAGAATGCTCCTTGCCTAGCACCCTTTCCTTCAACGCCAGTGCTTGTCGATGCATCTTGTTGGAACGACTCAACACTCGCTTCCACTAACACTCTTTCGGCCTAGTACATTGATATATGAAGGCCTTTCCTGTACATAGAATCCTTCTTAAGGATATATCCTTCCCAAGACTCCAGACTGGACGAGGAGGCCCAGCCTTAAGAGGAAGAATGACGAGCACACCGAATCTAAGGAGGACCGTGACTCCGAATATTCAGGGAGGAAGGACATCCACAGCAACATCGCCAACAAGGGCCTCGACGAGGAATAGATCACGCTCTGAAGCAGTGAAAGAGGCCGAGGCATACGAAAAAGGTATAGCGTCAGGGGAGATCAACGATATCAATGAGGGGAGAAGACCACTGAGTCAGCTAAATAACAATGACAGAATCGCGGTACCAGCCTCCCAAAACAAGGCAAAGAGACATATTCAGTCTCTACAGGACGCAGAAAACACCCCGGAAAGGTTTGATTGGGCCGAAGATGTGGAAAACAACGCAAACGAGGAAAGTCAATGGTAGCACATCGCGACCAACTAACCATACTGCAATACAACATCAGAAAATCCAGAGCCGTCATGGTGGAACTCTTCGAAAACAAGGACATCTACAATATAGATGTTATTGTCATTCAGGAACCATGGCGGAATCCCGAAAAGACCTCTTATCACCCCCTCAAAGACAGATTTGATATTGTTTACCCCTACTACGAAAACACCAGGATATGCTTTTACATCAATAAGAAGATACCGCCGAGAAGTTGGTATCCCAAATATCACTCGCCGGATCTGTGCACCCTAAACATCAAGTCAGCCAACGAAAGAACACTTCGGATCCATAACGTGTACAACCCAGGCGCCCAGAAAGAAAACGAACTTCTCCGGCTACATGAGACACTCAAGAACCATAGAAACAGCGAACAGATCATGCTGGGCGACTTTAACCTCCACCACGCGTTATGGGGCGATCCAGGAGTGAGACAAGACGATGGGGCAGACGATCTTATCATGATGGCTGAGGAATTTGCAATGGAACAAGTACTACCGGTAGGGACAGTCACATACGAAGAAAACTGTCAAACTACGATAGATCTGATATTCGTCACTTCGGAATTAACAAATGGAGTCATCAAATGCAATATCGAGGAAGCTTTCGAGAGTGGGTCAGACCACTTGCCTGTTCTCACGTCCCTGAAGCTGGTCATGATAGACTTTGCACCGGAATCAAGGCGAAATTTCAATCGAATAGACTCCGAAAGGCTGAGAGAGGTACTGAAGAACTCCATGGACTTCGAAGAATGTCTTAGTCAGCAGGCGGAGAGGCGCACTTGGTCAAATAGTGAAATCGACTCCCAAGTAGTAGCCATGATAAATGCCCTTCAAACGGTCATAACTCAGTCCATATCTCTCAGTAGGATGTCACCACGATTCAAATCAGGCTTCACACCTGAATGCAAAGAAGCTCAACGAAGATCTAACCGCCTGAAGAGAAGGTGGAGAACTCAACTAACGGAGGAGGCCTGGAACGAGTATCGGACGGCCAGAAACTTCAAAAACAACCTCATCAAAAGGACTGCAAAGAAAGCCTTCAGGGAGTTCGTTGCTGAAGCATGCGAGTCGCCGGAGGCCATGTGGAAGAAGACCAAATGGGCTCGCAAACAGCTAACAAAACAGGCCTGTCTTCCCCCACTAAGCGACGAAAATGGTCTGGAGATCAGCGAGCCGGAGACTGAGGCCAATCTATTGCTCAAAACATTCTTTTCACCACCTGTTCAGGCCGATCTGACTGACATCGATGATAGCATGACATATTCAAATGCACATATGATGAGGGCGATCACTGCTGACGAGATTCGGAAGGCGATATTGCAATCTCCACCAAAGAAGGCCTCAGGCGAGGATGGGATACCAAACCACATTCTTAAAGAGGCTAGCGCCATTCTTCTCCCTCATCTGCACCGAATATTCAATGCATGCCTCGTAAACGGCTACTGTCCAAATCACTTCAGGGCGTCAGTGACAGTGGTCCTTCCTAAACCTGGAAAGGATCACTCTATTCCCAAAGGATATAGGCCTATTGCACTACTAAACACCATAGGGAAGGCAATGGAGTTCATTCTCGCTAAGCGCATTGCATATCTGGCGGAGACGCATCAACTACTGCCCGCCACGCATATGGGAGGTAGACGACTAAGGTCATGCGAACATGGTATACATTACCTGCTAGAACGCGTCTATCAGGCATGGAATTCAGACAAAGTAGTCACGATGTTGCTGTTAGACGTATCAGGCGCATACGATAAGGTCTCCCACCCCAGACTACTGCACAACCTCCGAAAACGGTCAATAGATCCGAATATTATCAAATGGGTGGAATCCTTCCTCTCAAATAGAACCACCATACTAAAAACAAGCGAGTATGCCACACCAAGGACTCCCATAGCCACTGGCATCCCACAAGGATCACCACTGTCGCCCATCCTCTACCTGTTTTATAACTCGGATCTTATTGATGCATGCAACACTCGGACGGACCTGAACATCGTAGCAACCGGCTTTGTTGACGATATCGGTCTACTGACAGTAGGAGATTCCTCCGAGGACNTCTGGAGACCAGCGAGCCGGAGACTAAGGCCAATCTATTGCTCAAAACATTCTTCCCACCACCTGTTCAGGCCGATCTGACTGACATCGATGATAGCATGACATATCCAAATGCACATATGATGAGGGCGATCACTGCTGACGAGATTCGGAAGGCGATATTGCAATCTCCACCAAAGAAGGCCTCAGGCGAGGATGGGTTACCAAACCTCATTCTTAAAGAGGCTAGCGCCATTCTTCTCCCTCATCTGCACCGAATATTCAATGCATGCCTCGTAAACGGCTACTGTCCAAACCACTTCAGGGCGTCAGTGACAGTGGTCCTTCCTAAACCTGGAAAGGATCACTCTATTCCCAAAGGATATAGGCCTATTGCACTACTAAACACCATNGGGAAGGCAATGGAGTTCATTCTCGCTAAGCGCATTGCATATCTGGCGGAGACGCATCAACTACTGCCCGCCACGCATATGGGAGGTAGACGACTAAGGTCATGCGAACATGGTATACATTACCTGCTAGAACGCGTCTATCAGGCATGGAATTCAGACAAAGTAGTCACGATGTTGCTGTTAGACGTATCAGGCGCATACGATAAGGTCTCCCACCCCAGACTACTGCACAACCTCCGAAAACGGTCAATAGATCCGAATATTATCAAATGGGTGGAATCCTTCCTCTCAAATAGAACCACAATACTAAAAACAAGCGAGTATGCCACACCAAGGACTCCCATAGCCACTGGCATCCCACAAGGATCACCACTGTCGCCCATCCTCTACCTGTTTTATAACTCGGATCTTATTGATGCATGCAACACTCGGACGGACCTGAACATCGTAGCAACCGGCTTTGTTGACGATATCGGTCTACTGACAGTAGGAGATTCCTCCGAGGACAACTGCAATCATCTCAGAAGAATCCATGACGAAGTCTGCTTATCATGGGCCAAACGCCACGGCTCGGAGTTCGATTCCAAGAAATATCAGCTGATCCACCTCAGCAGAAAGCAGAGAGACGGCTTAGGCCCGTCCCTTCACCTTAATGCCACACAGTCCATCGAGGCGAGAGATTTCGTCACATATCTGGGAGTGCAAATAGACAGGAAACTTCGGTGGAACGACCGCATAAGAGAAATTCGCGCTAAGGTCACTAAGAGCATTGGAGCACTAGCAAGGATATCGGGATTCACCTGGGGTGGTAACTACAAGAGCATGCGTCAGCTATATCAGGCGGTAGTGGTATCACAAATCTCGTATGGCTGCTCGGCCTGGTATCAGCNTGAGGCCCGAAGTCACTGCTGGGTGTGAAGGCAGTGATGGATGTGGTGTCGCCTAGACTATCGGGGTACGGATTTGGTTAGTGGGAATACTACAACTGCGTGGTCAGGGAGACGCAGCGGAAAAGTGGTGTTCTTGCAAGACATGGTCGGTCTGTATCAGCTGCTACTATGTAGGGAAAGCCCAAATAGAACACAGTTTTTAGAGGGAGACCTCTGCAGATAACGCGAAACAAGCTCTCTACGGGGACTTGCGGGGCGTGGTATATAATGGCAGCGACTGCTCAGAGCTCAAGCACGCATACATATGGCCCCAGGGACCTCATCCCTTCAATGGGCTCTGACCCCTGGTGGATCACTCTCTTTCGCGAGAGTGAGACAGCCGTAGTTCGTCGAGGCCCTGAAAGACACTGTCTGTATAGCCCGAGAGGACGGATGCGCATGTCGGTGCGTGGAGTGTAGGGACCAGAGTCATCCGGTACGCCTAATACCACGTGCTTAGGGAGCAAACAAGGATTCGGCGCTGAAGCAGCGCGTAACGGCTTCTGGATAAGCAGAAGCATGCCTGGACGTTGCAGTGCAAATGCCTGTTGTAGAGGGTGCAAGCTTTGCTGGGCGTACGCGAATTCTTGCCATCGAGGCGAGAGATTTCGTCACATATCTGGGAGTGCAAATAGACAGGAAACTTCGGTGGAACGACCGCATAAGAGAAATTCGCGCTAAGGTCACTAAGAGCATTGGAGCACTAGCAAGGATATCGGGATTCACCTGGGGTGGTAACTACAAGAGCATGCGTCAGCTATATCAGGCGGTAGTGGTATCACAAATCTCGTATGGCTGCTCGGCCTGGTATCAGCCCGAAAACTCTCCGAGGCACAACAAGTCTCACCTAGTAGCATTGCAAAGAATCCAATCGCTTGCGGCCAGAAGAATCACAGGGGCATTCAAGGCCACATCAACATCAGTCCTAGACATAGAGGCACATATCCTACCGGTCAAACAGCAGCTAGAGAAGCTAACTTCTGAGGCGGTGCTAAGGATTGCAACAAGCCCTTTCTATCATGATATCATTAAGCCTCGCATGGAGCGGTGGAAATCCAAGAGGAAGCCAAGGAAAAACAGGCTGACTAGCCCACTAGAGAGACATANCCTTAATGCCACACAGTCCATCGAGGCGAGAGATTTCGTCACATATCTGGGAGTGCAAATAGACAGGAAACTTCGGTGGAACGACCGCATAAGAGAAATTCGCGCTAAGGCCACTAAGAGCATTGGAGCACTAGCAAGGACATCGGGATCCACCTGGGGTGGTAACTACAAGAGCATGCGTCAGCTATATCAGGCGGTAGTGGTACCACAAATCTCGTATGGCTGCTCGGCCTGGTATCAGCCCGAAAACTCTCCGAGGCACAACAAGTCTCACCTAGTAGCATTGCAAAGAATCCAATCGCTTGCGGCCAGAAGAATCACAGGGGCATTCAAAGCCACATCAACATCAGTCCTAGACATAGAGGCACATATCCTACCGGTCAAACAGCAGCTAGAGAAGCTAACTTCTGAGGCGGTGCTAAGGATTGCAACAAGCCCTTTCTATCATGATATCATTAAGCCTCGCATGGAGCGGTGGAAATCCAAGAGGAAGCCAAGGAAAAACAGGCTGACTAGCCCACTAGAGAGACATATCAATAGATTTGAATCCCTCTATGGCAATGTTCAACAGCTCGAAAAGTTGCAATCATTCAGCGTCTCACCGGAATGGGAACCCCCAAAAACGANTCACCTAGTAGCATTGCAAAGAATCCAATCGCTTGCGGCCAGAAGAATCACAGGGGCATTCAAGGCCACATCAACATCAGTCCTAGACATAGAGGCACATATCCTACCGGTCAAACAGCAGCTAGAGAAGCTAACTTCTGAGGCGGTGCTAAGGATTGCAACAAGCCCTTTCTATCATGATATCATTAAGCCTCGCATGGAGCGGTGGAAATCCAAGAGGAAGCCAAGGAAAAACAGGCTGACTAGCCCACTAGAGAGACATATCAATAGATTTGAATCCCTCTATGGCAATGTTCAACAGCTCGAAAAGTTGCAATCATTCAGCGTCTCACCGGAATGGGAACCCCCAAAAACGACTATTTGCAAAACTAAAGAGGCAGCAAGGAAGCTATCGGAACAATCCATGAAGGAGGGCCATACGATGTTCTACACGGACGGTAGTGGAATCAACAAGAAGATCGGAGCAGCAGCGGTATCCTACACAATGGGATCGCCATGGCAAATATTCATGGGATCTGACACCTGGTACACCGTCTACTCGGCCGAGTTGCATGGGATTATTCAGGCATTGACTATTGCAACACTCAAACGACNAACGATTAGTTGCAAAACTAAAGAGGCAGCAAGGAAGCTATCGGAACAATCCATGAAGGAGGGCCATACGATGTTCTACACGGACGGTAGTGGAATCAA